>JAVSBS010005488.1:4413-33523 GCA_033124195.1 Coracias cyanogaster
TGCTTAGCTTTGCTTCTATTATTATTATTAAACTACTTTTTGTTTCTCATCTTATTTTCCTCCCCTTTCGTTTTTTTTGCTCTGCTGAGGAGGGGAAGGAAAGGGGGGGTGATAGAGAGGCTTGGTGGGCACCTGGCACTTAGCCAAGGTTAACCCACCACAGTCTGACAGGCCACTGATATTCCACAGGAATCAGTACAATTTACCTTAGGAAGCTCACAGTTTGTTTTGGAATTCAGAGACCTTGCAGGTGAAATAGCTGGCTTTGAAGGATTTGTAATAAACAGTTACAAGATTTAACACTTAAATTTGCTTTGACAGAGGCAAAGCAACTTCCTCAGTTACGTACTCCATAAAGTTCTGAAATAGTAAGACTTGCATCCTAAACAAACATCTTCAGTTCCATCAGTTTTCTGTGCCCAGTGAGGTGTTATTGTTCCTCTTCAAGCACCAGCTCTGCTTCACCTTTCCCCAGAGCTCAGAAATTAAAGCAGTCACTAAGAACATAGGTGATCCAAGGACAACAAAGTTTCAACAAGTCCTACCTCTCCTATAGAGTGTACTAAAGTCAAGGAAGAAGGTTTTCTGGAGTAAGATGAAATCAGTCCAACCCATTAAAACAGCTCCACTGTGCCCAAATAACTTTTTTTTTTTTAACCTATGGTCCAAGGAGAAGAATGAGAATGAACTTTCAGCCCAAAGACCTGAACTTGTTCCTAGCAAGAATATGTAGCCTGCTCCTTCTGTCCTTAAGGCAGAAGGACTTAAACATGCAAGGTTGTGAATCCCACCTACTGTGCTAAACAACTGGGTATCTTAGAATTAGAAAGGGCAACTTCTAAGCCAGACTCATCTATAGCGCTTCATATTGGATAGTTTAGGTGAGCTCCACCTATTTTTATCTGTCCAACTTTGCAGGCATCAAATATGAATCCCAGCTACAGATTCTACTAGATAACAAGATGAATAAGGAAGAAGTATAGCAGAGTTTAACAGAAGACTATTTGCTTATGTAATCTTTAATCATTCTGTAAAAGTTAAAAGCCAAAGACTGACTTCTTAATTAAGAATAATAATTTTAAAAGCCTTTGAAAAAATTTGGACTTAAACATTATGATTCTGTTAGTAACCACCACTTTCAGTTTCTTCTTTGTTTTAGTGCAGAAAAGGAAAGGAAGAAACATAGTACTGTGATTTAGAATATGAAAAAATTTAATTGTTATCTGGGCTTTGGGCAAGTCCCTTAATTTCCTGTCTTCAAAATATGGCTGATACTGTCTTTCTGCTTCCATTTTCTCCATTTAGCTTGAGTTTTACAGGCAAGGAACTATTTCTCAGCCTTAGTATGGTCTATGCCTAGTTCAATGAAGTCTCTTAGTTTGGGATTTTATTACTAGTATTTTAAGAAAGAGAATTATCTAGGTGCTAGTAAAAACTTTGAGACAAATGAAAGTTATTTCAAAACATATGCTGTAATACAAAGTCTTTGAAAAATGTATGCTTTTAGAGGAAGTGTTTAACCTCAGTGACAGAAAGACTGCAGTGCTCCAAAGGGTTGTGTATCAAATGATGTTAATTATTTAAATAGCTGAGGAGACTTCAAAGCAACTGCACTAAAAACTGCTAAATTACAAGGAAAAGTTTTAAGATATTTTCCCCACAGACTAAACTGAAGTATCTTCCTCCCAGACAGAAAGATGTTGGATATAAATCTCATTCAGTTCTTAACACTAAAACTGAAACAGTGGGATCAGAATTTTCTTTATACAAGGGAAACATCAGGCCTACGCTACATAACTGAGTTGATTTCACTGTTTTTCCTTCTTATTTTGTGCAAAACCCCCCCATTTCTTTGCAGCTTTGAACATGCATTGGGTGCTCTAAGGACTTTCCTCTACCACATAGAACTCCACCCTGCTTCCTTAGCAGCTAAGCCACAGGAAAGACACTGTTTGGGACTGACAGCAGCTTCTGCTTTTGTGTTTTTTGAAGGTGGGTCTCAGATGGCCTCTATATGAATTACAAAAAATATAAAGGTGGTTGTCAAGCCTCTCACCTCCAACGCTACAACAAACTACTTCAGGCTCTGAAGGCAGAACTGCACTGACAGGACTTCAATAATATTTTCTTCATCTTTCTCTCATTATTTTAACAATTACAGCTAAGCTTCAAGACTCTAGGTTTGCTATGTCTTGTCAGTAAATAGGCTTAGACAATAGGCCCTAGGAAGGACTGTCATTCTAACATTGTGGTAACATATTTTATATTAGGTCTTAATTGAACTGCCCTCATAATTGTGTAATTTGTGTGATTTCCAACAGTGTGTTAAGCAAAGTTACTAACGTCCATGAACCACATATGTAATTCTCTCTGTCACCCTTCTCTTTGAGGACAACTGTGTGCACATTGCACTGTCCCAGCAGAATACATCCTAATGTATAGGGTAGATGAGACAAAGCACCTGTTGGGAGAGGGGTGTGGGAAGCTGGCTGCAGTTTCTTCTTCCCCCAGCTTTATATTGATGAGCATAACATCATATAGTATGGAGCATTCTTTTTGGTCAGCCATCGCAGCTGTGCACTCCTAACTTCTTGTGCACCCCCGGCCTCCCTGCTGGGGGGCTGATGTGAGAAGCAGAATAGGCCTTGACTCTGTGTGACCACTGCTCAGCAATAAAAAAACAAAAAAAATCATCTCTGCATTATCAACACTGTTTCCAACATAAATCCACAACACAGGACTCTACCAGCTACTGTGGAGAATTTAACTCTATCTCAGCCAAAACTAGTACACTAGATAACCGTTACACATGATGGAGCCCTGTTTTCCTGGAGATGGCTGAACACATGCCTGTCAATGGAAAGTAGTGAATTAATTCCTTGTTTTGCTTTGCATGCACAGCTTTTCCTTTCCTTTTTCCAGTTTAATAAAACTGCCTTTATCTCAACCCACAAGTTTTATCACTTTTACTCTTCTGATTCTCTTCCCCATCCTACCTGGGGAGAGCAAGAAAGCATCTGGATGCTTATGTTGCCAGCTGGGTTTAAAACACAACACTTCACACAGGAACCACACAGCGCCTTGCAGAAAAGCATGTAACAGCATTGCCTACTCTGTCAGGCCACACTCAGGATCAATGCTGACCAGTGTGTCTGCCTCTCACATGCCCCTCCATGTAATCACACCTCTAGTTCCACATAAACTCTGTTTCACAGTCTCAAGACAGCTCAGTCTTCTCCAAAAGAAAAACTAGATTTCTCTTTAGAGTGGAAAGAAGTTAAAACTGGCTCTTACCATTTTCACAGATAACAGATTTCTGTTACAAGTTTGGAAGCAAAAGTCAAGAGAATTGCTCTCCTAAGTTTCCGGAAACAAGTTTGACTTTTTCCGCTTTTTACATGCTATCTATTCCCTTGCCTTACTCTCCTTACAGAACCCCTGCTAACAAATGTAAGGTTAATTAACTGCACATGGTGCTTTATTGATCATAAAAGATACAGAATTCTCTACTGGGGATCCTATCAATAGAGAACAGAAAAGGAACTCTAGTTCATCTCTCAGAAGACAAAGATGTGCTGAAGAAAAACTCTTACAACATCTAAAGAGAAGTATTTATCACTGCCTGTAGAGTAAGATTGGTGTAACAGTCAAACAAAACCACCGCAATCTTAATTAGATCACCCCGAACCTTCCTTTCTCCAGGCTAAACAATTCCAGCTCTCCCAGCCTCTCCTCATACATCAGATGATCCGAGCCCTTAATAATCCTTGTGGTATTTTGCTGTGTTCACTGCAGTACATATGAGTCTGTCTTGTGCTGGGAAGCCCAGAACCAGACCCAGCACTCCAGACATATCTCACCAGTGCAGAGCAGAGGGGAAAGGTCAACCTACTGGTGATGCTTTTCCTAATGCTGCCTTGGAGGAGGTTGGCCTTTGCTGTGAGGGCGCATTGCTGGCTCATGGTCAACACCCGAGCCTTGCCCACTCTTTTCTGCCAAACTGCTTTCCAGTCCAGAGGAAATATCATGAATCAGCACAAAACTATTAATTTACCTCATATGTTCTTTTCTTCTCCTCTCTTTTGTATATCAGTTATTTGTTGTTTTTGTATTTTTTTTTTTATATCCACCCTGAAATAAGAAGCTGACTACCTTCCCCTGACCAGCCTTTGCACAGCCATGTGTCATTCCTAGCCAATCACTAATCAGTGTCATAAAGTGTAACAGTGTTCACTGTTTAGGTATTCATCATCTGAAAGTATTAACAGTGAGTTTTGGTTTGATATATTTTTGAGAAGACTAATGATTCATTGCCAAATCCTCATGTTAAAAACAAAACCGTTCACACTCCACTGTGCACAATGAGGTTATATTATGTGATGTATAGTGTTCTTCTTTTATAAGAACACACATATCTTGTCTTCTTTTCCTTTGCCCAACCTTGAAAACTCCACTACATATTTTTGTACAGGTGCTTTCCCACAAGCAATTATAGCAAGAATTTCATCTCTAAAGGCATGACACATAATAGAACGAAAATGTCTAGAAACATTAAAAATTCCATTCTCAGCTGAAACCAAGCTTCTCTATCCTGTGTATTACTTCAGCTGGTCTGGAGACACTTATGATCATGGTCTATAGTTCAACTATCCCCTCTTTGATAGAAGTACCTTTGGGATAATTCCATTACCACCCATTCTGCATTGACCTGGCATCTCTTGGATACAGTTCTGGTCCCATAATACCACTCACACTTTCCAGGAGAAAACAAAACACACATTTTCATTAGTCTTTGCAATTTTGGAAAAAAATTGTTCATAGCTATAAAAGCATCTCAATTCTGTAGAAATGTGATGTGTAGCTGGTTGAGTGCTGCAGTAGCATCAGTCTGGAATTTGATTAATAACACAAAAAGGTGCCTTTCTTCACCACACAGCAGTCTATCCCATAAATAAACCAAGGCCATATTATCATATTCATTATAGTCTGAAAAAATATTATATTGAGACACTTGTAGAAGAGATGAAAAACAAGACATCAGAAACTCCATTCTAGTGCAAGTGGCAGAATTGTTTACTGCCACTGGGTCATGTTACTCCCAGTTTCCTTAAATTCATACCTTTCTGGCTTTGACACCAAAAAGAAAATTATTTCAAAGGAAATATACACTTTTAAATGGCTTACATGGTTTGGGGGTAGGTAGACGTTTTGCCCACTGCTCAAATGCAGTGCAAATAGAAAATAGAAAATAATTTCACAAGAAAAACTTTTATCTCATCTATCTTCATCTACACCAATTCATCCATTATTTCTTTTAAAACGTTGAATAATTTGACAAAGAAATTAAATGTGCAGTTAAACCCCTCACTTTCAAGAAAGCCTGATTTCCATTAAAGCCCTACAAATACTCATTTCTTTTTCTTCACCCTTACAGTTTGTCTCTGCACTCAGTGCAGAATGAATCTCCTTTCTTTCAGTTTATTCCTATTAATAAGTTCCCCATATGTTACATAGGGGACTTGATACAAAAGACTCTGTGGTGAGTTTCTATTGCAGGAAGCAGAATATATGTAGCCTTCAATTCTTTTAAATGGATCCCTACATTTTTGTGGAAACACAAAACCAAGCAAAAGTTCTTTGCAAACAGTGCCTAAGCCTTAGTAATAAAACCTACTTTATGAGTAAATACAAAATGTGTGTCACAAGCATGAGTTTATAGGGTACCAACAACTTGAAATCAGTAATTCAGAATTTATCTCACAAGGTGAGCTAAAAAAAAAGTGAAAAAGTAAAAAGAAAGGTAATGTGACCTATGAAGGTGTGCTGATTCAGCCATTTTATGCTGCCATCAGTTGCCTGATCACACAGGCCAATGCTGAACTCAGCAACACCCCCTCAGACAGTCCTACCATATATTCCTGTAGGCCCAGCTCCTCCACTGCCCACTGTGGTGTCAGCGTTGCCTGCTGGACACAATGGACAGAGATGGCTCCCTCAGTGGCCCTTCACATGGAAGGACACCACTGAGAGAGCTCAGCAGTGTGCTACCAGCCCCAACAGAAGCTATACCCAACAGGAAGCTCCTCCAACTGATCAGCTCCTGGTTGATATAATCCTGGCCTCACCCACCGCCCCAGCCACAACCACCTGGGTGAGGGCAGAGACACAAAGACACAAGTGGGACAGGTTCTGCCTCTGGAACATGAAGCCAATAGGAAAAACAAATATTCTGCTAGGTTGTGACACATTCACAGGTCAACTCCGGCTTGGGGCCCCAGCACTTCAGAAGGTAACTTCCGCATAGCATATTAGCCAAAAGTTTGCCTTACAAAAATACACAGGAGGACAGTCTTCTGGATGATAGTCAAGCACTTCTATATTTGTAATACAGATGTTCTACTAATTTATGTTGCCTGCAATGCGTATAAAAGTTGAAGATCAGATGGAAGAACTTCAGATGGAAGAACTTTTCAGGGTATCTTTGATATGAAAATTGCTTTTGTGAGAAGTATCTATGTACAGTTACCAGATGCACTACAGTGAAAATAGTTACCTGTTTTCGATAATTACAAAAGTCTGCAGAACAAGCATTGGAACAACTTAACTGCACTGAAGAAGGCAAGGAAGACAACCCAGGGCCGTGATGTCAGCCCTAGCTTTCCTTTCCATTGTAGCTCAAAATTTACAATGCATCCTACTCCTGCCTCATGTTACATGACTTGGGGAAATCCAGCTAACTCAAAGCTAGGAACTATATTTTGCCAAATTACTGTTCTTTTTCTCTCCTACCAATGTTATTTGCATGTGGCTCCCTGAGGCATCTGAAACTGCAGAATATAGACCGGAATTATAGCGCAGAGCTGAAGAATAAAGGTGCAGTGAAAAGAGTAATAAAATTTGATTTTTGGCAGAAAAAAAAAGTAATAAAAAAAAGGATAAGTCAGCTGCAGGGAAGAATGAGACTACCAGGTGAAGAATTAATTAGGAGGAGGTTAGCAACAAAGGTTGTATAACGGCCTCTTTATTGACATCTGAAGTAAAAATGGAGAGTGAGAGGAATAGCAAATGACATCTGTCTAATTAGTTTAAAGCTCTGGACTTCTTCAAGTACAAGCGGGCAATTTTTAATGCAGTTCACTATCCCACTCAAAGCAGAATTACAGCATGGACTGAAATAAACCTGCCCTCAGAGGTTATGTTTTGTATCACTGAAATAATTGGCCCAAAACAATAATTTGTTTTAATTTCTAAATTTAAATTTCTTCTTTTGTTGATGTTAAACTTTAAAATGGAAGATGGCTTTTTTTTTTTTAAAAGAAAAAACCACAAACCTCTTGAAGTTTGAGATACTTAAGGATCTTTAGTATTACAAACTTAATACGACTCATCTTTCTGCAAAGAATTCTTCTGGTCAACAGCTCTTCCTAGGCTACCTTCAAACTGTAAACCATTTAGGTTCTCATCTACTATTAATAAAAAGACAATTATACAGCTATGTATCTAAGAGCTTGTAAAAAACAATTCACATCTCAGACATTTGGATCCTCCCTCTGAAAAGCAACTCTCCACAGGGAATCACCAATTAGAGGGTGATACCCACAGGAGATGCTAGTAAGTCCATTAACATTTCATATTTAATGAATGATCTGTAGGGAACCATAAAAACACTAAAAAATTTGTGAAGCATAAAGACTGGTGAAACAGTAAATAATTATGATGAAAGGTCAGTCACAATATGTGATCAGAATCTCCTATTGAGTGTTACATGGTTCTTTGTGGGTCACATGGGAACCCAGGTCTGTACACTCTGCCTCTCATTAGGCTTCTGTAATTCGTGCTTGGCAGATGCTAATGCAACAAAAATTACATAGCATGACCTTGGCCAGAACCAGCAGTAGCTTGTCAATATCCATATACATACACAACTTTTGTTTTAAATAGTTCCGGTTTGTTGAAAGGGGATTTTATTATTGACAAACTTGAAACAACCCTTTAAAAATATACTGCAACTATACAATCAAAGAATCACTGTGCAGTACAGGGAGTCCCACAAAGATCTGAACCATGCAGCACAACAGAAGTCTCACCCCAGTGCTGTAGTCAGGTGGCCAAGAAATTTTGGGATGAGTAAACAGAAACAAATTGGAGTTGGGAGGCAATTTTACCACCATCTGCAATGTTGGTTCTACTGTGTTTGTGTTAAGGTTTTGGTAGTATCAGGGCTGCAAGGGTGGCTTCTGTGTTGAACCTTGTGTCTTTCTGTATCTGCACATAGGCTGGGTGCTTTTCTGATAAATGTGCTTTAGTCATATCTTCCATGTACTTTAGTGAAACCAAAACTATAGGACCCAATATGATGAGGCTTAAAGGACTGTGATACAGAGATTATCTTGGATGATGCAATAGTCCCTTCTGATCTTGAATTAAATTTTAAGGAAAGCCAGAGCACAGAAGATTAGGACAAAGTGGGATAGAAGAGCTCTGAAACTTTTCACATCCCTGTGAATGAGCTTCTGTGAAGTGTTTCTCATTGGCGAGAAGGAGAAAATACATGGCACTTTTATTAGACCCATTTCTCTCTTTACTAGCTGGTTTCTCTCCTTTGAGGAACAGCCTTGACTCACAGTGGAGCCTGTGAGAATGCTGGGGGTTATTGCTGCTGTTCATATCACAGCATGTATCAGGGGACCCCACAGAATGATCTGTACTATTTCTCTAAAGATGGTACAAGCAAACAGAAAGATAGGCTGTGCTTTGCGGACTGCCACTCCCAGCCTAGGAGTATGTAGATGTTGAGGGAATAGAGCAGTGTCATTGGGGAAGAGGCTCCTGGCTACGGCTGAGTCTTTGTTAGGTTGCTTTACATACCAGGTGGGTGAAATATCTCAGTTTGTCCCAAGATTACATGCTAAGCACACATTTATTTCCACTGGTTTTACTCAGTGACCTAAGCATTAGGTTTGAAATAGCAGAAACAGCCATGACAGGTACACATGTTAAAGTGTTGATACAAGTTGAGTATTTTGCTAGATTTAAGATCTGTTTGTGGGCTTGGTAGAGTAGGCAGAGTATAGCTAGAAGTAATAACCAGAGATGAAGCTGTGATTGTAGATGAACTTAGAGGTTGTATGTGAACTTGCGCATGGACACGCAGGATGAGGCAGAGAAACCAATGGCTCTCTGAAAAGGACAATAAGGAGGATGAAATGGCAAACCCCTCCTGCAAGGACTGTCCTTCTTACTCATACTGGGGTTCACAAGGCTTGCACAGTGCAGGCCTGTGATCTAATGGTGCCCACAGAAACATCTCTGCAAATGAGTCCTTCTTGCCCTTCGCTGAGGCAGTGCAGGTTGCCCTGGCTAGGTCAGAAGCCCTGCCAGATGCCACCTATATGATGCACCATATCTTCTCAATGTTATATACCATATAGCTATATACATATAAATATCCTTTTACTTACCATAACACAACTAAATACATTAAGCTGTCAGCAATGTAGTTCAGAAGTTACCCACCTGGGTAGAGCTCATTTATAACACAGTATTTTCAGTTGTGGGCTCTGAAAACAATTTTGCCTTTAAATTGCATATAAAAACATGTATTTGCTGCACATGTGAATTAAATTTTCATAATGAGCATGCAAAAATACATAAATTAATTTTGCACGGTATCATCCTCCTGCTGCTTTGTTTCTCAAGAGTGAAATTTAAAGTGGAACATTAGCATGCCTTGTTTTATTTAAAGTTTATGTTAGTGCAGCAACGTTAGGAACAAAGTGCTATATCTTGTAATATATGTAGTGCATGACACCAAGCATATGCAATAAGCTTTTTTCCTGTTTTCCCCATATCACAAATTATGACAAACTCACAATTTTTGCCATTGAAGGAGACTTTTGAGAGATAATTTCCTGGTATATTGAAAACCAAAAGAAAACCACCAAACTTACAACAAATGATGCAGACTTCTTGCTTGCTGTTTCATCCAGTGAATCGTTTTTCTGTGTTAAATGCAAATATGACATGCAGAAATTTGTAAAAGAAATTACTGCTAAAGTTAGTGTGAGTCTCTGCAAACAAAATGTGTATTAAAATGTAAAAATATTGGGACTGCATGATTTTTTTTCATAGACTACACACTAGTAAAGCATTAAAAATGACATTAATATTTCTTCTCAGAGTTTAGAGAGAATACAGCAAGAAAAGGATTATCAGTGGGAAAAAATTATTTGAATTTTACTGGGTTGAAAGGAACTAAGAGTATTGTATAAATTAAACATAACATAATTCTACAGCCTGAAAAAAATGCTAATAATTCACTTATAAGCTAAATATCATTTTAAAGGTTAACAAGATCAAGATCTTAGCAAGTAGCAATGGGGGGGATGTGTTTGTTTCAACATGATCAACAACAAGCAAAAACCAAATCATTAGTGAAGTTTCAAAGCCAAGTGCAGCCCTGCTGCTACACTTTTCATAAGGCTAGGACCTTAGTTTCTGAAAAATAATTCCCCCACCAAAAGTCTAGAAGACTCAATTTCTCATTTAAATGATAAAAGGCAAAAGATTTCAAGTAACATTTTGTCAGTTGCTAATTAAACAGTTTCAACTCACCAATATCTGAGATGTTTTAGAGATTGAGATTTTTTTGTTGTGCTTTTCTTTGTACTTCTGTATTTTGAAAGGACATACGGCAATATATCTTTTGTTAAACAGTGTTGAAATCACATTTTCCCCTCTTTTTAAGAAAAACTGTAACAAAAGTAACTTTTCTCTTTAATTAATGTATGATTCTGAAGAAATCAAAAGAATTCTGCCATATTACTCAGTAAGATCTCATTTTTTTTCTGAGCACCCTCCCCACTACTTTTTCATATATAATTCAATGATTTGATCAACCACATTACCGAACAATGTTAACTTTACTGTAACCCAGATCCTCCATTGCATAATAAAATAGCCTTCATTACAAGGTTTTTGCATACTGCTCACCAACTTCTAACCTGTGATCTTGCAATGATTTAGTGGTGAGCTATGATTTTAAACACCAAGGTGTAACAGCTGCCCCCGTACCATTAAAGGAAAAGGTGGCAATGGCTGGTGTAATCCCAGGTTGAAGTTTTGCAATTATATACTACAAACAGGGGTTCACACCAGCAGGACTGCATAGCTACATATATGTATGTGTGTGTATATATGTGTGTGTGTATATATGTATATATAGTTGAACAGAGTCATTTTCCTACTATAAAATACAGATAGAGAAGGAATTCATTAAAAAAAAAAAAAAAAGAGGCAGAAAGAAATCTTGTCTTCTGGTGTCCAACACTGGCTATTACTAAAAACATCACAGAGGAAGAGAAATTAAATGTTGCATTAATTCTGTCAGTGCAATAAGAACACATGGGAAAGCAAAGCATCTTGCAAATTTGAGGGGGAGTGTGACCAGGTCTTTGTTGAAACTAGCTGTCACTTTCTAAGTGTCCTTCAAACTTTTTTGTTGTTGTTGTTGTTTAAACTGACAGAGAAAACACAAGCCTTGTTAGCTGAAGTTGACACTTGCCCTAAAGTATTAGAAGATGCACAGTAACTTTGCAGCTGCAGAGGTTGTGCATGTTTATGTGTATTCTTTAAGTATTAGCCAGCCATTCTCTTTTTTCCTCTTGAGAATCCAAGCCTGTTGAGAAACTATCTTTACTGTTAACCCACCCTCATGTACACCTCTCTTTCTTGTGGTCCACACCCTGCCCTTTACAGCTTGTTCTGGTAAAATTTTCCATCACCTCAAGGCTTTTTTTCTTTAAGAGCTGCCTGGAGGGAATATTACTTTTTGAGTAAGTACTCAAAATTCCCCAAATCTTTTATATCTGAAAATATCAAGAACATGTTCTAGTTGTATGAAATATGAGTCCTGGGAGACACCACAATTACCTGACCTAAAAACATTAGTTTGAAGACTTTTACTGAACAGCAATGCAGAAATAAATCTTTAGGAAGAAGTGCAGAATTTTTTTTGCTGAAACTACCACCAGCAGACAGGAATTGGGGGTAGGAGAGGGCAGGAGAACTGTCAGTCAGTAGACATTTATCTATTTAGCCTTTGCTCCCACAGTTGTAAAAAAGTGAGACTCTGAATGCCAGATGGTATAGTAGAAAACTAGATCAGCACTGGTGAACAACTGTCTTAAAAAATAAAGTAATAAAATAACTTACAACAATCATAGGTCAAACAAATGGTTATGTCAAGATACTTGGGACTTTCCCACTGATTGGCACCAACTCATGGGATGAATAGGAGAATGGAGAAATTATACGGTACTACCCATCTCTTTGTGTATTCACATAGGCTTGCAGGGAACAGAAGCACAAAACAGCCAAGTGCCAACCTTTTAAGAGAACTGTACTTCTGTGAAGAAATATTACTGCCCTGTTCTCCCTGCTAAAGGCATTTACAGACAGCGGGGTTGTCCCAGAATTTAGGATTTGGTTCAATAGCATTTGTTACTGGAGTCAGGCCTGCCAGGTTGCTGACATTGTCCTGAGGAAAGGCATGACAATCCAAGCTAAAAATCTTGACAGTGGAAAAGCCATTACTTATCAGGAAAAAAAGCTATCAACATAAGTAATGGTCATTATTAAAATTGAAATTGTCTTGCATGAATCTCATTATGGAAGATTATTGGTAAGCTAACAAATATATCCATACTCACAAATATTGCAATGTACCCTGCAAGTAAATGCCAGGATTTCTTCCCTTAAAAATCCAATTTCAGATTTGTTGCAAGCTTTATTTTGTAAAAGAAAATTCACAGGCGTACTTTGCTAATAACTTCATTAAAGCACACCTGAACAAAATAATTATCAGGCTCTTTGGTCTTCTGCAACTAGATTAGTAATCATCATTGATAAAAGATCTGCTCACATCAAAGGTATAACAGACTTTTCCCTGAGAAAATACCACTAATGCCCAACAACTGTTGGTGGGGTAAGCATTGTGAGGAATTATGTCCTTGAAATTTGTAAATGAACATCTGCTATGGAAAATTTTTGTTATTGTTAAACAAGGCTAAATATTCAGTCAAATGCAAACAAGATATTGTTGTGGTTTGTCTATTTTCTTTAAATAAGCAAGAGAAAATTTCAAGCAAGCAGTAATCCATGTTCACGATGAACAAGTCATCATCCCTGTTGCTTCCATATCTCAATTTCTATTTATATAGAAAAACGGACAAAAAGACCAATTTACTCATAATACATGTGTCTGCGGAAAGGAGAATAGAAAATATTTTTGTATATCAAAGCAAGTTAGACAGCTGTCTGAAGCTCATAATCCGGTTCCCACCAATCTTTAATAAAAAATAAAATGAAATACTACTGCAAATTAGTAAGACGTGAAATATATGATATTTTAAAAGTCACGTGAAATTGGTAGTTGAAAAGTTTTTCTCTGAAGAAGCCTTTCAAATCTACCTGACTATGAGAAATATAATGATATTTGACCCATTTAACGTTCATACTATTAGACATCCCTTGGAAGGGGAAGCCAGAGGTTGCTTATTTGAGAACATCTGTCCACAGATGACCTTTAAGCAGTAAAAAGGGGTTTGTCTTCTAAAACCAGCCAAACAAAAATCTAAACTTTGTGAAAATAACCTTGAGAGCATAAAGCCTGTCAAGCCTGTTTGCATGACAACAGCTGCACTCTATTTTTGCATCAGCATTCAAAGACATATCTGCATTTATGTCAAATGAATCAGATAAATAACACCCTTGTACAAGTTTATTTTCAAACCTGCTCATATAATTTTGGCTTTTTGTCACCAACCATTTTCTGAGGAGGGCAGAAGCGCTAATGAGCAGTGATGGCTGCACAATGTCTACACTCTGGTTACTGGAGCTTTGGCAAAGGCTGTACAGGGAATGTTTCATCCTGTATATTTACACAAGGCCACAGGAGACCTCTGGCATAGGAACAACCTCATCAAATTCCGAACTTGTACTGACTCTATACTTGCCTTCTTGGCCCTGAGGGAAAGGAGGCAGCCAAGCTACTGCTCTGGCAGAAAACAGGAGACTGGCTAACTAAATCTTTCCTTGCCAACAGTGTTTGGAAGCTGTGGTGACATCAGGAGAGAGCTGACAAGAGTTTTAGTCTGTTAAACCAACCCTTTGACCACAAGCACCTGCAAAACCTCTGCCAGGCTACTCTACTAGCCCAGGTTTGCAGAAATCATCCCCTCTGCTTCCCCTTTGCCTATGCTTGTTGTACCGGTTGTGCCCTGAGGATGATCAAAGAGCCTAGAACTATCCTACCAACTGCTGCTTCTATGAGGACCAAATACTGTGCAGTACAGGTATTTGTAGGGAAGGAGAAAGAGATTGAGCTTTCAGCAATACGAATCATAGAATAGAATCATAGAATAATTAAGGTTGGAAAAGGCCTCTAGGGTCATCAAGTCCAGCTTTCATCCCAGCATCTCCCTGATGTCTAGACCATGTCCTGAAGCGCTACATCTACTCATTCCACCACCTCCCTGGGCAGCCTGTTCCAATGCCTAACCTCTCTTGCAGTAAGAATTTATTCCTAATATCCAATCTAAACCTTCTCTGGTGCAACTTGAGGCCATTACCTCTTGTCCTGTCATTAGTTACTTGGGAGAAGAGACCAACCCCAGCCTCACTACAACCTTCTTTTAGGTAATTGTAGAGAGCAACAGCTACTGAGGCATCATGGAGCCAACAGATTTAGGTCAAGGACAGGAAATGCATTTTAAATTGGTGTACAAAAATAACAGAAGGGAGTAATATGAGGAGGAGAAGAAGGGTAATTGTCTACTTTATTCAGGAAACAGCATTGTGAATCATTGACAGTGCTAAACAACAGAGAAAAAACCAGTATTTTATCCTATTACAGCTACAGCAATGCAAAGGATATGCCACTGTCACAAGATATGATGGCACCATTAAAATAACATAGTAAGTGCTGTTATGAAAAACTCTGAGCAAGCACAAGGCCACAACAGTCCCTCAGAGAACAGTTTCTTCATGTAGGTTTCCGTGCTTCACAAGAGTTTTAAATGTTTCAGATAAATGTATTTCCAACTCATTCTTTGTAATTATTCCTGACATACTCTTATATAAGCAGTGACAGGTTTGCATCTGAAAGCTTCCAGTTCACCATCTTTATCTATTGAATCTTTTTCTGAAATCATAACTGCCCTAAATATCCTGTATCATGTTAGTTTTTGTTGCAACAGTGTGGTAAACGGACCCACTATTTTAAAATGTCTTTTTAAGTCAGCTAAAAAGAACAACAACTCCCAGACTAACGTCAGAAATGTGATGAAGTAAGAGCAGGACTGGATAGAAGGAGAAAGTGGGTAAATATTGGAAATTACCTTTAGTTGCACAGTAGTTGAATAAAAGCAGAGGAACGCAACGTGATGGACAGCATACTGTGCACTTATTGTGTTTTCCCCTTTCCTTGCCAGACTATCACCAACTGACAGCACAGTCATTCTGTCAAGAATAAACATCAGCTAAGAAATCATAACTATGTTAATGAAGTGCATAGACTGCTGCAAAGTTCCATATTCCAAGCCAGAAGGAACAGACCTCTACAGCTGAGGGTATAACCTCAACTTCATCCTCTAGGAGCAAATCCCCTTTAAAACTAAACATTAAGAAACACTTCATGCTATTGCAGAAGGGCCCAATGCATGTCAGTGATCTTGTTCAAGTATGTCTAGCCATCAACCAAAAAATTCTGACTTCCCCTTAAATGCTGAAGTCTAAAAATTAGTTATTGGATGTACTCTGTTTTTAATAGGCAGAAGAAAGAAAAAGTGCCGTATCTGTTAATTAAACTTTCTGTATCTCCCCTTCTGAAGCATCTGAGAATGTCAAATAAGCCATTATTAATTATCACACACTTGTAGTCATCTTTTGAATTTAACGTTTTATCATCCTACTGAAGGATTCAGCACTGCTGTTGAGCACACTTCTCAACTGGCTTTGCTAAGATGGCTGTTGTTCCTGACTTCACTGGGGCCTGCTTATCATGCTAACTGGAGCTACAATGGGCTTTAGCTCTGAATTGTTCAGTAAATTTATTTTCAATTGAAAGCCAACATGCATGAAAGGGGCCATTTTTAGGACAGTCTGCTTTCAAATTAAGAAGATAAAGGCTGTTGAATACTGTATCTGTGCACTTTTTCTGACAAAACAATAAAGAGAACCAAGTCACTGTGCATAGACCTCAACTTTTTCCTGTATTTTCATTTAATCTACTCTATTGATCCCCACTGTAGCATGCTACAGCAGTAAACTTTACTATTTTTATATAACAAATAATGTGGAAAAACCATTACTTCTGGACAATACATATTTCTGGGGTGGGGAGAGGGAAGCAAGTTGTCACTGAACGCCATTATCATGAGATATATGCCCATTAATTAAAAATTGAACAGATTCTTAAATGATGTAAGAAATCATACAAAGCAATTCCTTGTCCCATTTTAAAATATTGTACTATTTCAAAGGATTTTTTTTTAAAAATGTAGGGTATTTCTAAGACAAGAATCTGAACTTTCAAATATTCAGATCATAACTAGAATATTATAGCTTTAATCACAAAAATATTTACAATGGTAAACACACAACTTGCAATATCATTCACAATTGCACAATTGTATGCATGGTAAATTATGTTGAAATAATCTGAATTACTAATAAGTTGCATGGTTAGAAAATTTTAAGCTTTAACAAAATACTTGGGCACAGCAGAAGTTCTTTAATATCATACATCAAATCACACAATGTGACTGGATATAAAAATTAGCAATATACTAAAAATGGAGCAATTCAGGGGGGAATCCAGCAGTGTACATCTTAGCTTCAGAATTAAATTATTCACTGCCTTGCAATTATTGCTACTCCCCATTTCCCTGCTACATACTCACAGAACAAATTTTGGGTGTTTAATTTTTACTGGTTTTCCAGTCTCTCGTATTTCCCATTTTAACTCTTCTCTTTTCTAAGGTGTAAAAAATGACCATCAGGTTATTTTTTTTTCTTGATGTAAGGTCATAAAGTGGCTAGAGTTTTTATTTTATTTTGAATTAAATGATCTCAGTAGTGACGTGTGTCTAAAATTAAGCTCTTGGAATTGTACGTAGAGATGATGTGACACGTTGACAGTAATGGGAAAAAAAAATTCTTGCCAGAGTAACCTTATTTTACCTGAAGGGTCAGAGGAAGGGGAAGAAGAATGAGGCACTTTTTCCATCGTTACCATGCATAATATTGACAAGGGAAAATAAAATAAAAAATAAAACCACAACCTGTCCAATGACTTTGTTTTTTAAGATTTCAGTTGAAAGAGAGATGTACTGTTTCCACTTGCATACCTAGGTACATATTTCACACAGATAGCACGAGTCAGTGTAAAACAACGTTATAGTCTGATGAAAGCAAGAGCATTGCTTAGACACACTGCAGGACTTGGGCAGCAAAATCCACTTTTCAGAGTGCCATGCTGTTGAAAATTCAAGGAGACAAGAGTCAAGAGATAAATGCTGCTGGCATCCATTGTAATATTTTGTAGCAGCTCTTTTTAATTAAAATATAAATTATCTCATTACTAACACCAAGAATACCTAAAGTCATTAGCAAGGCTCTCAGCAGAATAAAAAACATAAAATAGAAACCAATTACAAGAAGTTTGGAAGCAGACACTGCTCTAAATAGTGGATTACAATTGTTTGATTTAGATATGCACAAATTAAGTGCTGTGAGGAAAGAAGGCAAACAAGAAAGTTGACTTTAGAAAAGCAAGCTCTCTTTCTTTCCTTGCTCATTGGTTTCCACCAACAAGAAAGCAGAAGCAAAGATCACTGATCCTTTGATTTTGGAGGGGTTTGTTCAGTTGGACTTTTTTGTTTGTTTCTTTGTAATTTTTGTGTGGTTTTTTTTTTTTTTGGTTGTTGGCTTTTTTGGGAGGTTTTTATTTTGGTTTGGTGTCCCCTCCCCCCCCCCCCCCCAAAAAAAAAAAAAGTTTATGGGGAAATAGCATCATTCCTTTCAGAAAAGTGGGATATTTAATGGGAAATTAGTGACCACGTAAAAATGATGGAAGTTAAAGGAACAGTGAAAGCCTCCTCAAGCCTTAAAACATTTGCAGTCATGCTGAAAACATAGGTGGTTGGAAAACCTCTTAACACTGGATTCCCAGCAACAATGGTTTTCTGAGTATTTGTCCTTTGAGTAGATGGTCTCCAAAAGCCAGACAGACCTTCACTGCTGCTCCATCCTTCAGCCATGTTGCTCCTAACACCTAGTCTCAGGACAAAGTTGTAATCTTAATCTCTATATTTAATAGCTGTGGGCCTGGCTGATCTGAGGCTAGAAACTTTGATAACAGCCATGACAGGAGTAATGCTCAAGAATATAATACATAAAAGGAAACATTCTTCATTTGCCAGCCTTTGGATACACCAGACATCTTAGTATCAATAGATTTCATTGTTTTCCATGTCAGTTCTGATTTGCTAAACCTAAGAGAGATGAAATACCTGTATTTGATAGAACAAGAACCAAAATTATCCCTGAAGTTTAACTGTGGAACATTTTGAAGTTCACTGGTGGGAACGGTATTACTACTACCTTGTGCTTCTCCCCACCACAACAACATATTTCTGCCCTCTTCAGAGCTCCTAATTATCAAAATACAGCAAGTATTTCTGCATTTACGTTCATAGCCTCTGAAGAAGTCTCAAGAGAAAACATTTTATTCTTAGAATTTTGCATCAGATTTCTTGATCAAAGAGACAGGGATATAAAAGCTCAAACGAACTCCCAAATCTTTTGATATTCACATGTCAGTGTTCCTGGAAACGCACAAACACCCACTCCCTCCCTCCCTCATCAACAGCACACCAAAATTCTACCTGGCCCAATTGTTCAAACCTGGATTGTCCCTTCTATCAGTGTTCCTTGTCAGAAGGTCTGAAGAAAACAAACCATAATGCAAGCTGTAGAACTCTTGAAACTTTCTACTTTTTGCAGAAATGTTGTCCAATTGAAGAATCAAATATATGTTTTATATGATAAAAGAAGAATCCAACTTAGTGTCTATGTGGCTCTCTGTGACATGCTTATAATTCATCTCATTCTAGCTCAGAGTAATAGAACAAGATGTAAACCCAATAAATAGGTCTATACCACTATTCAAGTATGAGGCTGCCCTACCTGGTATGTAACTCTAAAACTGCATGCCAAATAAGTACATGAACAGGGAAAAAGGAGATAAGTGAAAGATGAAAAATACCTTAGGGAGGACTATTTTTCCATCAGTCATGGAGAAACAGTTCTTATTATGAGGTAACTTGAATGCCATTTTATGAACTGCATCCTTTGAATTACATAATTCTGTGTTACACAAAAGGTGACCTTTTCAGTATGCTTTATGGGAGTTTCAGTACTCTTTATAGGAGTTTCCTGGATGTTCAGACCCTTTCCTCAAAGGTTATTCTGGTTATAATCAGGAAGGAAAAAAGACAGCAAGCTATTCAAGAAAATGTTCAGATCATTCAGTGTCTTTTTTTTTTATATATACATTTCTTTTTCTTTATTTTATTTCAGGAGTATACCTGTTTTCAAGGAGTGGAAGCTGCTCTCTTTTTTTGGAAAAACATCTACCTACAAGAAATCACATAGCAGACCAATGTGCTTTTACCTATGTGCATTTGACAGCAAGAACTTAAGTTTGCAACGGATTGGGCAATTTACCTCTGGCAGCCGCTTGCGACAAGTTTCAGATGAAATAACACAATAAGTTCTGTAATCAGCAGTATTAAAAATCCCCTCTGCACATGACTTTGTCTCATGGTATGATGCTTAGATATCTAAGTACACAAGCTTTCAATTCCTATGAGGGCAATTGAGGAATTCTCTGATGGTCTAAGCACACATTTCTTTGGAATAATAGGTTAAATCTTGAGGGGAGAACTGAGAAAGATAGATCACATTAAGCCTTCTTTCCTTTGGAAATGAAGACTAAACACATTTAGCTAAATATCACGTTTGCAGACAGCTAGAACTAAAATACAACTTTTAAATTAAAATGCACATTAGTGAAAGAATTGAGATTTCAGTCTTTCTCAAAAAACACCCACCCCCACCCCCCTCACTAGAAACAAAACTCACAAAAAACTAGGCCTGAATTTTTCTGGTTTTTTAACAAAGCTGATTTATTATTAGCTTTTATTTTCTGCCTATTCCAGTTTCTTTATACAGGATTTATGTTTTTGTCCTCTTGACAGTTGATCTTTCAGCTGTATATAATTTTAAAATTACATAAATGTATTTTTACTAGACCCTTTAGACCACTACACCTTACAAAACATGAGCAAGCCAAATTGCAATCTGGAGAAAAAACATCAAAGTGCTATAAACCTTTTAGTTCTGGGAATTTTAGATAATTTTCCCTTCCTTCTAGCTTTTCTCCCCTCCAAAAATGGAATATGTATTATTCTCACAAGTGTTTGTCAGCAACTAGAACACATCTATCAATTTAACACTGGAGAAAAATTAATATCTACCTTTCCTAGCAATTCTCAGCCTACATTCCTGGGTTTTTTCCAAAGGCTTGAACAGGATTTCTGGGTAAAGAAAAAAAAAAAAAAAGCCCAAGGTGGTCTCTTGTCATCAAATTATTTTCCAAAAGCCATCTTTGTCTTCCTTCGTTTTTTTATTTTCGTACTTCCACTTTCATCTGAAAGTGGACAGTATTTCAAATTTGTCAAAGATATTTCATTTGCAATAAGCTAGCTCCACACACAAGTATTTTTTTCTTGGACTTCAGTTGTAACATGTCCTGCTTAGCAGTCCTTATTTACCTAAACATCATGGATAACCCTAATTAACTTGGCCTCATTTTTGCCTACAAGTTTTATTTCTCACAGTATAACAGACAAAATATTCAAAATTGCATCTTTTAGCACTGAAGTTACAAAACCTTTAGTCTATCTGAACTGTTTACCTCTTGTGCTTCCTTTCTCAGTTTCTTTCACCTAGTACTTTCTGAGTATAGTATATGACACAAAACTAAGTTGACAGTTTTAGCTCAAAATATGTATCAGTGAAAATCATTGTGCCTTCCCTCACACAAATACAAGAATTACCACTTATTTATAGTTAGTTACAAGAAACTAATAAAGTGGTTTTAATTTCAAAGTCATATATAGTTAAGAAATCAAACCATGTTTCAGGAAAAGATACATTTAGACCTGAGACAGAAGCTGTAATTGCTGTTGGGAGTTTTCAACATTTATTGTGTTTTTCACTAATTTAGCATATATTCATAATAACAGTTTATAAATACTGAATTATCTATACCTCTCAGCATTTTGTGTGGAGAGCTCCTGTGTCTTCACACCAACTAGAAATTGAAAATCTAGTTTTTAATTACTTGACTCAAACACAAAGAAGGAAAAGAGATGCCAGAACTCATTTTCCAGCTGTATATTAAATGTAAGTTCAGTTGTGTTTAATACTAGTTATTTGCAGCTCATACTAACATGAAAGAGCATTCAGACACCCACCCTTCTGTACTTTTTCTCTCCCCTGCCCCACCCCAACCCACCCTAGAACTAAAAATACAGGAAAAAAATACGTCTTCACTCACCGCTCAAGAAACTAAAGAATGAATTTCACAAGAGCACTGCTCATCTTAAAAACCTAAAGCAGAGCTGTACCATGAAGTAGTCTCTTAAGACAAGCAACTGCTTTTAACACATACTCTTACACACCCTTGGCTGCAGAACATTTCTGTATCCTCCCCACACATGGACTGTCTGAAGAGAGCTCCCAGCCATTTCCTCACATTATACCTCCTCCATAAGGGCCACACCCATGGAGAGTACTTAAGAATAGCATTCACTATGACACTGCCCTGAAGTCAATCAAAATTTACTAGCCACAGCTAACAATACCCCACAGGTGGTTATTATTAGTATTTCAAATGTCCTGTGTAAGGAGGTTGATCTGAGATGTCCATTTAAGCACATAGTCTGTTTTCCCATCTGATACTAAATTTCTTTTCAGTTTGACAACAAGGTAACTAGTAGGAAAAATACAGATAAAGATTAATGTACAAGTCAGAGTCCCACCTGCCTTACTTTTAATGACGTTAAGAGAGTAGATTCTCATGTGTTTATAATGAATTACTATTAAGTTCAAAACTTCCTGCTTAGGAAAATAGTGAACGTCAATTAATTGCATTGTCATAAAACGGTCTTCCACAAGGTCACTTTGGGTGACCACTAGACAGTCATTATTCTGTGATAGTGATAGAAAAAACTTGGCCAATTTAGCTGCAAATGGAAAGGTACTCTTGAGCATTGAACATAACCTGAAATAGCACTCTAATCGAAAAGTAAAGATGAGATTGCTGTAAATTCATAAAAAACAACACTGTCCACTGACATAATCAAATCTTGGAATACTAAACAGCTTGTGTTTGCATAACAGAAAAGATTTTGAGACTAATAACTAAATATTGTTTCTATAGCCATGGTTTTGACCTCTCTGGTGAAAGGCACAAATTTAGGCAGATTAAACAGCAAACAAAATATATTGTTGAGGTAGAAAATATTAAATAGGATTAAGAAGAAATTGATAAAGTGTTGAACTAAAAAAAGAACTAAATAAAACAACAACCATCCAAGACCGTTAAACGTAATGATGCAAATAAAACTATTTCAAAAGTCTTCTCCTAAGAGGAAATATTAAAGGAGTATCACTCCATATTCACAGCTAATAGCTACTGTTCAGCAGTATATCAAGTCTGATACACTTTTGCTGCTTCTCAGCATTCCTCCTAGCCTGCTGCTTAGAGGCGAGCCAATGAATTGCTTTCAAGAGAAAAATGAAGCTGCTTTCCCCCTACAGATACTTAAGGAACTCAAGAGAAATACAGGGTTGAGAAATCTGTTCATCATCCCAAGAGTGCTCAATATCTCAGGGGCCAGAGCAGCAATGCAGTGTTAGACAGGAGCTAAATCAGAAGAGAAAAGCACATGTACAATAGCAGAGTTTCTTTTATCTGTTTGCAATCCTGAGGATACAAGAATATAGCAAGAAGTAACAAATGACAGACAATTAATTCTCTCTTTAACTTCAAGAGAGAGCTGTCAGTTACATTCAGCAATTAAACCTGATTCTATATCACCTATTCTAGCATGAATGTAGAGGAAAATGAGTAGCTGTATTTGCATCATAATGTATTGTGCTACCAGGCTGGCAGAATTCCAGACAGACACTTAATAAAACATTTTATTAGCTGGGAGTCTGAAACTTTACTTTCAGTAAAAGTGTAAAAGCCCACATGATGATAAACAACTATTTCAAAACAGTCCGCGTTAGACATAAGCTCTCCGTTTTAGCCTGGAGAAGAATTAGAACTCAATGACAGCAGATCTTTTAGGGATATGTGGGTATTCATGAAAATTTAACAAAGGGGGCTTCTCAGTGAGTGTAAGCTCATCTCTCTGCTTTTCTTTTTTATTTTTTTTTAATGGTGAAATGAGGAAGACTACAGAATACTGAGTTTAAATCTTGGAAAACAAGAAGGAAAAAGTTCTCATCGTTTGAGATAGGGAGCATGTTCCACATATTGGAGGTCACAAGCTTCAGAATACAAATTCCCTCGTGAGACTTCAGTTTATTAAGTTCTAAAAATAGAAAAAGGGCAAGAAATGATTAACTGAAGCTTCACTACCACCAGCAATCACTCATCACTTGCTTGCTACCGTGTAAGCAAAAAGAGGTAACCAAGAGAAAAGAGGTGGGATACTATAGAGGCAATATTTAAGTTCTTGTACAGTAGTCATCGCTTATTTCCACATTTTGCTGCCTTACTCAAATTGTTCACCACTGCAGCATTGTAAAACAAGTCCTACATGTTCCTTCAAATCCTGAGGTAATCTGGGGAAGTAAAGGGGTGATTCTATTTGAGGCCAGTAAGCAACCCCTAAAAATACTAAGCAATAGCTCTTTCATTGTAAGGTGGCATTGTATATAGCTGGCACCTACAAACTACTGTAGAATTATGCAAACAAAAACATTTTCTCACTGGAAAGAAAAAAACTCTGAAAAGCAGTTACGTTTTCAGATTATATTACTTTGTAGAGTTTAAGAGAAAAAATATTAATCTAGATACACCTTACATCTTCTAATTTGGAATTAGTCCAGACATTTTACATCCAGTTTCCCACCCGTTCTCCTCACAGGTGAAGATTTCACAAGGTCTGAGTACCAAAAAGTGTTTAGAATCGGAAATGTTGAAAGTCCATAAACTACTGGCATTGAATAGAGAAGAGAAGCTACTGGCATAGAACAGACAAAAGAAGGATGCTGTGAGGAGAATGTTGGGAGCAGCACAACAGGACATGAACATTAACTCTGCAGATGCTCAGTGCCAGTTGTCAGGCATATTTGTACATTTCACTATATCAAAGAAAAAGGTTTTGTACCCAGCTGAGTGGCAAATAAGATAGGGAACTAACATAGAAACCACCCTGGACTTTTAAGAGGCAGTTCTGCTTTGAGCAAATGAGAGTAAGAAAGGATTTCTTTCCTTCCTCAAGATCAAACAAAAGATTTAAATCACTGAGGTTCATTATCAATTTTTTTGACCTTTACCATCGCCATCCAATCTGAAATAAATAGCTCAAAGGACAGCTAGTGAAAGCATGCTGAAGTTCATGAACTTTAATACACATCCACTGATTTTTTTTTCCCTAGCAAGGATTAGTTCTAAGACATAATACTGTTTCAGAGCTAAGTGTCCTCATTTCAATAAGTACGTAACATGACTGGGGGTTTTTTTGTTTGGTTTTTTTTAATTATTATTATTATTATTTTTAAAAACCCCAGATATAACCCAGTGTTGTGGGTGTCATTTTTCACTGAATACAAAGTTACCTCTGAAGTTCAAATTTTCATTCAAATCCATTCTCATAAACTGTACTTTTTGTTCCAACATTTATATGATGCTACACATCACTGTACCCGGCTTCTGGAACAGCAAGTTCTGCAGAGCAAAAATATAGTTTAGATATGCAGAGAACAGAGTTTTTGGAAGATGAAAATGCTTGAGTATATTTGAAAGGGTATCTGAAAGCAGAGGTAGCAGGTGCTTGGTAGAGGAAGGAAAGAAGAATCCTCCTCTACTATAGGGTGAAACATGATCAAGAGGAAACGAGGAAGTGAAGCAAGTAATAATCAATAAAACAAAAAAAGCAAAATCTAAATGGTAGCCTAGTTTGCATAGCTACAAATATGAAAACAAGGCCAAACCTCTCCACTTTTATCCATTCCAGTAGCAGAAATACCAAATGCACCTAACTGATTGTTGAGGTTTAGGGTCAGTTCACTAGACCTAAAGCAGACACTCTCTGTTAACCCCTCTTTTCATTCCAAATAGAGGAAGAGAAAGGAGATAAGGAAGAAAGATTTATGGATCACTGTTGGCTCCCCTTCCCTCCCAGATGGGAGAGGAAGGGAATGAGACTGAGGTTTCCAGATTAGAAAAGAAAACTAAAACAATTTTAATGAAGATAATAATAATAAAATGTAATATATACAAAACCAGTATTGAACCCAGCCCCCCCCCGATGGCAATTATGTCACTATTGCCACTGGGAAAGTTCCAGATTGGGCTCAGCAGCAGACAGGAACTGCATTCAGGAGCTGGATTCTGGAACTGGGTTCAGGATCACGTGAATTGGGATCAAAGGCAGAATGGATGGAATCTTCAGATACCAGCCATTGAAGAAGAGCAAGCCAGCTGGAATGAGAAGGGCAGGAAGAAGGACGAAGAAGGCATAAGAAGGGATGAGAAGGGCCAAGACCCTCATGATCCCTCAGCTTTACACTGAATAGGATGTATATGGGATGGAATCCCTCGTTGGTTAGTTGAGGGTCACCTGTCCTGGCTGCTTCCATGCCGCAGGTGCCGCCTTTCACTTTCTGCACCCCCCGATGTGGTACCCAAGACTTAGCAGTGACCTTGGTCTGCATACACTAATCTTGGTAGTAACTCTAAACATCATCACTGCTAGAAGCAGACACTGTGAAAACATGCTGTTAATTTCAGAAAGTGCAGTTAGTTAGAAAAGACTTAGCTGAAAAATGAAATCACTGAACAGAACCGATTTGGTTCTAACTCAAACCAGGACACTGATAGTGCAGTACTTGCATGCTGTATCACATGTGGAAGATGCCCTTGAGGGGACTGCAAGTGCTGCTGCACGTTGTGTGGCACATGTCACAACCATGTAGCACACTCCTTGAGACATGGGGCTCCTTCGAGACACAAAGGCTGCAAGGAGCAGCCAACTCAACTCACCTCCAGGTGGCTGACAGATTCAGTCACTCTAAACTGAGAAAAGGAATGAGAGAAAATAGCTTTGAGTTAAACTGTACTGATGTTTATGTATCAGAGGAAATCACACTGTGCTTGAAGGCACCAAGAGCAAATTTCTGTCTTGCAGGAAAGTAAATAAGAGGTAGAGAGAAGTCCTCTCATGTCTGCTCAGTTCTATTATGGGTGCAAGCCCATTATGAGTTCTTACAATTTTGTTCTTCTCTATATGGAGAGACACAGCACAGGAAAAATAGAAACAGATGCAAGAAGTGAGTACAAATGAACAGACTAAGAAATAACAAATGCAGCAATACCTGCTCAAATAGAGCTAGAGGCCTATTAATATTAATATGCTGCACATAGTCTTTTGTTCACAATTGGAAAGACTCCCTAGGTAAGTGGAAACATACACATGCTAAACTTCCTAACTGTAGTTAATGCAGTTTTATCATCTCTAAAAAAGTGGGAGTCCCCAGATAAGTAAGAATGTCTGATTGTTCTTTGGAAGCTTTTTTAAAACACCTACACAAGTTATATTAAAACATTTCTTCCGTAAATCTCCAGGGCAAACCTAAACACCTACTGAAATTCAAGGATTGTACCTCACTGCTAAAATTGAGAAATAGTCTAGGCACTATATATCTCCCCTCCAAGTCTTCACTCTGCCATCTTGTAACACCAAGGAGATGAGGAGGGGAGACAGGTTTCAAGAAAGAACTGGAACAACTGTTGACCTGCAAGTAAACTCATCAGCACCACACATAACATTTGTCATTAGAGATATGAACTCCTTCAGATGATCAGAAATCTTACA
Source organism: Coracias cyanogaster (assembly GCA_033124195.1). Taxonomy (NCBI): domain Eukaryota; kingdom Metazoa; phylum Chordata; class Aves; order Coraciiformes; family Coraciidae; genus Coracias; species Coracias cyanogaster. Next base: position 31,656 of record JAVSBS010005488.1, read on the forward strand.
GTACTTTGATGAAAGAAGAGCTCAGTCTATGTGCTGGCTAAATTCCAGCTCTGATAATTACATTCTGAATACTTATAAATATCCTTTGCTTTTTTTCCTGGCTGTAATACGTTATGTTCATCTATTTAACTATCATCATACTACCTGAACACCTTCTAAATGCCCTTAAAACTTGTACTGTGAAGACACAGGTCCTCCTAGGAGGCATGGGTTGTCTTGCTCACTGAAGTGGAACCTGGAAGAGATACTCCAAGATATAGTACAGTAAGACCTATTGTCTGCATTTAAACATTCATGTGGTAGCTCTGGTGACTGTTCTCTGCTAATAGACACTATAATTGCTAGATTAGATTAGTTTGGGACATACAGGCTTCTAAGTCTCTATATCAGTTTGTAAATAAAGCTTCCACCTCCTTCATGAACTGACAAAGATGAAAACAACATGAAAATCTTTTTACCTGGTGTCAACCTCAGTCATACATCTGAAATAGTTGCAACTACTAGGCAGTAGAGGGCTCAGTACCCCCTGCATGCCGTTTTTATTTTTTGTGGCATATACTACAGCTAAAAGACCTCTCAAGTTCGTTCACTGTATGTTAACTCTAAAAGAATGATGTAGATTCAAAAGCTGAATCCCCGTGATCATACAGTGTCAAACGGGCACTCATACAGCAACCATTTTTTTGCTTCCATATCACAGCAGCTTTTTCTCTGTGTCATTTCTCTATGCAATTTGAACCAAATGTTGTGGGTCATCATGAATTCAGAAATCAGGAGTTGTTTTCTTTAGCTAGTCTGTTGGATGCAATGGAAAAGTTATTGCTTGTAGTCTCTACATTGGGTTTTGATTAGGGTTCGATTTTGTTTTGTTTTGTTTCTGCTCAGAGAGACTAGAAAATTGCAAATAATAAATTGCATTCAACTGTTATTGTACTACTTTCCCATTCAACACAGTTTTGAGGTGTTCAGTGCAAGATATTGGGTTCATATCTATGCTTGGTCCTATAAAAAATTCAGACCTGTTTAAGACTCCACAGGTAAACATACCATGCTCTGCCTACACAGCCTACACTGTTCTTTTATTGCTAGGATGAAGCGTGGCCATCAGAAGAGTTAATGGAGTTCTGGTAAAAAATGCATTGGAACCACCATATCAGGAACAGCAGAAAATGCAGAAACCCGGGAATAAAGTCATCTGACATAATTAGTAGAGAAGGAGAGCTTCTCAGTCCTCTTCATTAGAGTTTGGCTTGTGCCCTGAAGCATGATGACTTATCTTTCTTTTGAAAAGAGAGAGAGAGTCTTTACAAATATTTTATATAGATAACAATATTCACAGCTCCATAAAACTGTATCTGTAATGATGTTATTACAGTGAGTTTTATGGTTTAATTATGCACAGGGTTAAAGTAGTTCCTTTTAAAAGTAATGTCTGAGTTTCAGTGAATGTTTCCACGTTATTGTTTTATAAGAGGATGCAAAGAGAAATCTTTTTGACCTGTTTTCCCTACAAATCTTTACTTGTGGAAGAAAAGGAGCCCAACCGTGGTTTTCTTCTTTTTAAAATTGAATTGCACACTTCAATTACTGCTTTAAATCATAGAATCATACAATTATTTTGGTTGAAAAAGACCTTTAAGATCATCAAGTTCAACCACTAACCTAACACTGCCAAGCCCACCACTAAACCATGTCTCTAAGCACCTCATCTACAGGTCTTTTAACTACCTCCAGGGGTGGTGACTCCACTACTTCCCTGAGTAGCCTATTCTAGTGCTTGACAACAGTTTCAGTGAAGTTTTTCCTAGTATCCAATCTAAACCTCCCCTGGCACAATTTGAGGTCAGTTCTTCTTGTCCTATCACTTG
>JAVSBS010005488.1:33623-44105 GCA_033124195.1 Coracias cyanogaster
TAAACCTCCCCTGGCACAATTTGAGGTCAGTTCTTCTGGTCCTATCACTTGTTACTTGGGAGAAAAGACTGTCACCCACCTCAGGCAAGCTTAAATCTTTTTTTTTAACATTTCCTTCTTACTTGGATGCCGCTTCCCAGCTCTCATTTTACTTACATCTGTACAACTTCTATGAACTACTTTTCCCCCTGATATTAGTAAGTGGCAGCGAATCCCAACAGCTGAAGAGTAAGCATTACATATATGCTATTTGTATAGCACTTAATTTTAATATTGCTTTTTTTTTTTTTTTCTAGAAGTATTCACCTTTACAAAAAATAAATATAGAAACAGGAGTTGCTGTGTAGCTGACTGGCCGAGAACAATTTCTCTTCTATTATCATCTGTACTTCAAATGACAGTTGAAGATTTTAGTGGGCAGAAGAATGAAAAGAAACAGAAAAGGGAATAAAGTGATTATTTTTCTCCCCCCGGGTTTCTTCCTGGCTTACCGCAGAGTAATGCAGTCTGAAAACCTAAAAGCAGAATCATGACAAAAACATACTGTGGTAATACCATACAGCAAAAGCTCTTGTTCTCAAGCCAAACACGAAGTCTAATTGTCCAACTTTGAATTAAAATACCCCTTTTATTCACTTCTCAAGCTCTTTCTTTCCCTTCAGAATGGGTTACAAAGGGTTTAGAAGTTCTAAGGGAAGTAACGTCCAAATGCACATCACATATTTTCTAACACATACCAGTAACTCAACTCTTTCATTGTTTCCTAATCTGTTCTTAACTACACAAGGAATAAGCCTGGGTCCAATACTCTGCAATCTGCCTTATCTAAAACATACATAGTAGTTCGCTGCTTACTTAACGAAAAATGCAAAGTGTTATATAAACTAACTCCCACAAAGAAAGTGTCATAGAGCCTTCCAGGGTTAAGAAGCAGTGAATTTGTACTATGTATGTTTCACTGAGAAAAATGGACCAGAACATATGGGACAATAGCCTAAGCTCCTCTTCAGTTTCAAAATATACCATTGCCCAACAAGATTGTTCTCGAGTCTAAAATCAGTCACAAATCTCTCTCTGAGTAATCATGCCCAATCTAGAAGTGTAATACTGATTTAGCATGCTGTTGTGCCAGTATTAAAGCTTTCTTTCTTAACTATTGCAGCCGTATAGGATGGGGTGAGTAGGGAAATACTGAACAGGACTTGCTTCTAGTAGATTTAAGTTTCCTTTAGCTATCATCTGCAGATAACCCTCAGGTTGAAAGGTCCAAAATACCCACTATACAATGAGTAGGGATCCACAGTGGTTATCTCCTTATTGTACAATACGTGTGGGATTTGTAACATAGTATGGATGTCATATGTTAAATCTAATAGTGAAGACAATTATTCATAGTATTAAACAGTCTGCAATTGATAGTTTTCAGAGGAAAACAAAAAAACCCCACCAACAAAGAGAATAACGTAAAAAGCATTCTTACTTTTCTACATATTAAAAATGACCTTAGGAGAGGGACAGGATTTTATATTCTCCTGTTTTATGTCTTATTTGAGCCATCTGGCTGGCAGTCAGAGCAACAGAACTGTCATTCTCTTCATGTCCACAAAAGAGGAATATAACCTGATTTTCCTACCATAATGTGGACTAATGGAACAAGACATAAAAGCTTTTGCCTGGAACAGAGCCTGGGAAGACCCCAGTGACAGCTTATATGGCATTTCAGCTCAGTTTCTGAACAGCAGCAATTGGCTAGCCCAGAGCTGGTGACAGCTCTTTGCTGCTTGTCAGAGAACCTGACACGCAAGGGCAGATGAGAAGGTTCAGCGACAATGTTTTTACTGAACCCAAGCCAAGATTTCTGAACGGCAACATGATGGTTTATCCTGTCAGAACAGTAACGGACACATTGTCAGCAAGTTAGTTCAAGATTTAGGCCTATACAACGCCTCAGAGCAAAAATAATTTTCAACCTTCTTACTTGCCCTGCAATAGGATTATGCTCCCATACAGATATCTCAGAAAGGTTATCCTCTCCCTTAGACACCCTTTAAGAAGGCAACAGCTCATAACATGCTCATTCCTTAAGACTGCGCTTTTATGTGTCCTGTAATAAAAATATTTACCTGGGGAATACTCCACAACATGTATTCTAGACAGTGGGTTTACAGCCTTTGCCTCAGTTTTTTCTGTGTTGCACAGATTCTACAGCAAATAGAATTGAACTTTTGAGATATTGTGCTTCCTTCACTTCCTATCCCTGCCTGTGTTGTAGTTCATAGACGCTGTGTAGTGAAGTTCCATAGTGGTGCTGAGCACTAGTGGGTTTACCTCAACTTCTGGGTCATAATCCAGACAGATGTCTAAGAAAGATGATGTCTCATAACCTTCAGCTACACAACATTTGCCATGCCATTTATACAAATAATGAATCTCTGTTGGAACCATTTATTTCAGTTCTGTAGGTTCTACTGTCAATATCACCACAGAAACACACACACACCAATGTACGTCTTGCAGCCTGAATGAAAATCCTTACTGTAACAGAGATTATATTTCAACTCCACCATCATCACACTTCAAACGTCGTTTCTCATGAACACAGACTCCAAGTCAGAGCCAGGATTGGGAAAGGAGGAGATCCTGTTTTGTAGAAGTGTGTCTCTGTTGACACTGATGCAAAAGATGCTGTGGAACTGCCTGTACTGAGCATCCCAAGTGATTTAATACAACAATGGTCTTTCGTCTTACAGTGAGAGGGCACTACATCTACACCTGAATAGCTGACACACACACGCCTTTGCACTGCTGTACTAAACACCACCTGTTCAGCCCTGTTCTCTATTTGCTACTAGTTGGCAGTCAAAGCTCTTTTGCCCCCATAAAAGCAGTAGACCACGAGTATCTGCACACAAAAGCTTCCACTACTGGCCTCATTTTGTGGCTGTCTTACAGAACGAAAGTGTCTTAATATGTCTCCCTTCCCATGTCTTTTTACCCTTGCAGAGGTCTTCTCCAGTTTTAGACAGAGGAAGACACAAAGTGTCTGCAAAGTACCATGCCATCAACAGTAGCATCTAATTTTGGATGTACAGCAATTTAAAGAAAACTCTATAGTAAATGCCTTATATCACTGAATAGTGTATATTTGCAAGTCCATCCTCAATGCCAAATTCTGTCTCTGCTTGTGACATTGCATTCTCACAGCAAAGATCTTCCAGTCGTTAGTCGCATATGTCCTCCTCCTGGAAGGTTCTTGCTAACAAGGCATTATTATCTCAACACTTTTTTTCAAGGAGAAACAAGAGGATGGAAAATGTATCCTTCTTTATTTGGAATTCCACCATCTCACATACTGGCTACATAAAACCTGGTTCGAAAGGCAGCATTGGGAAAAAATTACTAGTGCTTGTAGGTGTGAAATCCCATATTTCAGACTGATTAGCTGCTCCACTTTCAAAGAGCAAAGAGTCTAGCTTAACAAACAACTCTAAGATATCAGAATGTTTCTCAGAATCACATTAGTTACTACAGAACTAACTAGTAACTAACAAGTAACTCAGTTGGAAAGACTGAGATATCTTTTAAAACCTTGACAATAAAGTTCATATTATCAAAACTAGGACTGTATTAAATGGTTAAATTTAGAGGGGAAATCTTAATCACTGAAGGCAAGGAGTGTTCCTAGGAGGACTTAAAAAGACGTTAATTGGATCCTTCCCACTAGTGCCTACTGAGGGAAAAAATCAGAGCCTGTGGGACATGCTCACTGAGGAGAAGGCCTGAATTGTTACAGCTATAAAAAGAAGAAAATATATGTAAAAAAAAAAAAAAAAAAGACGCAAGAGTAAGAAAAACAAAGGAAAATTTAATTGTACATAACTGCAGCTTAATGTGGCACGAGAGACAGTTCTGCTCACAGCTCAAAGTATACAGAAATTTGATTCAATTTAAATCTAGAAAAAAAAAATTCAAACCCTGCATGAAGGCAAGCACAGCTACTAAGAGCAGTGTCACAGGCCTGAAGCCCACAGCTTGGAAGTATTATGCCTGCTGGCTACTCAGAAGAGGATTCTGGAATTAAGGCCTTATGCAAGGACCAGCAAGAGCAGAAGCCACATTCTTGCCAGGAAAGCAGATGTGTTGCAGGAAACCTGACTGGGACTTACTGAACAGCTGAATTTGAAATCAAATAGTTTTATGGAAATGATTCAAACAACTACCATCCACTTTTTCCCCCGCTATCTGTAGACATGTTCCTGGCACTGCGCTAAGAAGGGAAAAATACTATTAGTTTAGTAATAGTTTTCTACATGAGCTTTCCAGAATTTTGTATTTTACCTGATGAGCTTGAAGAATATTCTCTGAAGAACTTTGTGCTTTTCAGCTTCTTAAACAGACCATTCCTGAAGCCAACAGCCTCTGGTTTGTATCTTTCCCTTTGAATGAAAGACACTGTTGTATTTGCACAGATCTTGCAGTGAGATATTCAGATCAAATACGTACTTTATTCACAGTCAGCCCAGGACTGTAAGACTATTTTTAGAGAAAGAGTTTCCATCCAGAGATAATATTCAAGGTTCAGCACACAACACTGTTTCCTTTTACCCATTAGTTGGTCCAGCAAACTCCCCCTTTTTGCCTGTAGCTGGCAATTAACTCCCACTTTCCCCTCCTCATGCATCAAAAGCACAGTGGTAGTTAGGATCAGAGGAAGAAAGACAGCTCGGCAGGGACAGCTGGACTCCAAAATGCAAACAATTTCCATGTCAGAGAGAGACAATTTAGGGCTTTGCTGCTGTTTCCATGGCAGCTGCAGCAACCACTGGACCAGGACAACCAAAGATGCCAAGGTGAGTGTAGAGACAGCTCGACAACAGCAAGTGTTGTGCCACGAGACTGATCCCCAAGGGAACAAGCAATTGGCAGTGCTTGGCTCCAGCTCAAAAAGGAGCACCCAGGGGTGTAGTTTCCTTTCCTTTAGGGAAAATGAAAAAGAGGCATCAGCTGTGGTCCCTTATGGTGCAGCTATCCTCCTTTCTTAATGCCAGAGGGAACTTGTTCAAGTCCTATTTTTTGTTTGCTTGTTTGTTTTCCTTCAACTGCCTTGTTCCATCATGCCATCCCTGTAATTGTAACCCGGGTGGTTGAGTGCACCATGGAGGCAGCAGTTCTGGCCACTAGTTGAGAGTATCGCCATGCCCTGGGCTCACTCAGCACAGCCAGCAGGCATGTCACTCAGAAAGGTCTGACACCTAGATCAGCAACCTTCCATTTTAGCCTTCTGTAAAAGTCATTTTGTTTATCTTTTGTCTGCTTGTGGAGAGCAAAGAAACAAAGTGTAGGCACGAGGTGGTCTTCTCCCTTTTGGCAAATGAAATGGTGTTTGAAAACAAAAAGGAGTTTGTGGCTTGTTTGTGAAACTCATTTCTTTTCCTGTGGTAGATCCCATGGACTGACAGTACTTCTCTTAGGATAAAGAACCCAGCACCTGAACTAAGCAAATACAAATAATTCATTCAATAAAATATTTTAAGTTGAATTATGAGAATTATGGCATGATTAAGAACAAAATGTCACCTTAACCGTACTTAAGATTAAGTCGTCCTGAAAAATAAAAGTGTATGTCATTGTCAAGATAAGAATTTTGTGTCTTGATTTATTTGCAACCAGACTACAGTGAAGCAGGAGCTGAGGTGACAAACTCAAGTGAATAGCCAGGTGTACAAAAAGGCACAAGGACATACCTTAAGACAAACGAGAAGTGAGATTCAGGGCACCTTTTTCATGCTTAAAATAAAATTTGGATGAAATTATCATGCATAAGTACAAAAAAAAAATCCACCCGGAAAACACAGTCATTTGAAGTCACCTTATCCCTGACCCACTTAAAGCTCATGAGACATTTACCTGTCAGCCTGAGATTTGTCTGGGCAGCCAACTTCAGTGCCTGAGCACAAGCAAACATATCTAGTTGTAAGGCATTAGCTGATGCATGTCTAACACACAGGAACAGTCTTGTACAAAGTGCAGGCAGCTGGAATCATTCCTGAACTGGTGCTGCAGCTGTCATTAAGGCAGTCAGACAGAGGATGGGAATTCTCTGTTCAACTCCTGTCTTACCTTCAGGACATTCAAAACTCTCTTCCACTTCCAACAATTGCCTGGTCTCCCTTCACCTTGCGTACTGAATCCTAGCTGCTCTGCAGGCAAGAAACAAAAGGGCACTACACAAGGAGAGGAGGAAAGAGTATACTGCCTCTCTACCAAGCAATATTTCCATGAGAAAGCTAAAAATTCAATTCCCTGTCCATATAATATAAAATTCCCCTAAAAAAAAATAATCTTGGGCGATGATGTTTGAGCCTTTTCAGTGACGGGTACCTATTTTTTTAGGAAAGAAGTGCCTGCGTCTAGGGTGACCAAGTGTCTACTCTTGAATGTTTGTCTAGACCACCTGAAGTATCGAACTGCAGAAGTTACAAAAAGAAGCATATTCATTCTTCTGAACACTATCTACCAATCATGTAAGAAATGTCATCTGCTTAAAACAGTCTCCCGGTAAGGCTTAAAGCACAATCAAAATCTAGGTAGATACATATCATTCCTTCAGACTGAAATAAAACCATGACTTGACAATCCTGATTATTTATGTTTCAACAATGAAGGAACAGAAAGTAAGTTTCTTAGTAAAGTTTTCAAAGTACAATAACTGCCTGAGTGTCTGCCAGAATATCTTCTTGACAGCTAGTTATGGAATTTTTCCTGAGTTGTATCAGAGGGTGATGAGCTAAAAGTTTGAGTGTACATATTTACTTATCTACATTCTAACATTCTTGTTACTGTACATGAATATTTATGCTTGAGTTTATCTTTGAAATGAACTCTTGCCTGAAATTCCTTGTCACAAAGCTACAATGAGGTACAAGCTTGCCTCCTTCAGAGTCTTGCATGTATATACTCAGTGACACTTTCTTAAGCGACATGGTTTTACATATCATACTACATATGTATGTACTGTATATATAATTTACATCTACCTTTATGCATATACTTAGCCAAGTGGATAGCTGTCTCTGAAAAGACACATACTGCTATGAACTTGCAGCCTATGCTGAAAATCCAGTACAAGATCTGTGACTTCTCAGTTATAAATAGACCTAGGAATAGGCCCATGAAAGGCCTATTGAGTGTTGGATTTTTTTGATTCTCAATTGATTTACTTAGTCATGTCATAAAAATTCATTATGTGTTGTGGTCTACAGATTTTGCCTTTTTTATAATTTTGTTTGGTTTTTTTTAATTCCACAAAGAGAATTAGTAAATTAGTTATCACATAGAGTAAACCAGTTTTATGATTTTTTATTCACTTTTAAGGTACTCACATGTGTACATAAATACAAATATACTGAAGTGCAGCAATTGTTTAAGTTGAAAATTAAACACAAGGCAGGATGAAGTAGGATTACAGTTGTTTATACAGACTCAATTCTAACTTGAAGCTCAATCTTTAATAACATGGCCACTCATTATCACGTTTCCTTAAAGGATTCATGATGTCTTTAGGGCTGAAGATGGACAGAGTTCATTGAGGAGTTCAATGTTTCACAGTTTGCTTTTCCTTGTTCAATGTTAAATATTATGTAAGTCCTGTGAAAAAGTATAACATAGCTGGGAGAAATATGGTGTTTGGAGACAGGCTGTAGAGTAGGATATTTAGCAAGAGTAGAAAACTGGATTATATACATGTCTATCAATATGGAAAACAAAGCAAAGCAGAAAAAAAATAATAATTCTGACTAAACATTGACCAGTGATTGTTGCAGTTATTACTGCAGATGCCAACATAAAATGCATAATGCCATAGTTCTGTAATGCCATGCATAGCACACATGACCAAACTGATTAATCAGTTTAAGGGAAGTTCTGTGTTCTGGGTGGAAAAATTGTTTAATAGCACTGGGCAACTTCAGGATGTTTTTTATGGCAAACTATAATAAAAAATGAAAGTCTGAATCATTTAGGGAATGCAAAATCTACAACAGGACATGTTTTTATTGGCTGCAGAGATATGCCCTCTTTGGAAATTTTTCTGAAATGCAAATAAATGCCAGAAAGAAAAAACATGCACAGATATGCAACATTCTTTTTCTTCTTTCCAAATGCTTTTATCTCTTTGCTAATTACATTAACAATTCACTCCAGTCATGAATCTGACTCTGACCACACTCCAAAAATATTACATTGACATCAAATCAATGCTACCCTTGTCTATTTATAATCACAGACAATAATGTTTCAGTTCACTTTTTAAGGTTCAGTAGCCTACTACAGGGTTTCAGTTCCTAAGAACAACACAGTTACCATGGTGTTAGTGTTTATTTTTACTATGATGAATATTATAATTTGAGCCATTAGCACACATAAATGAGAAAGTTGTTTGGTATTATCTTTATAACTATTAACATATTACTATTGCACTAATATTGAATATATCCCAGACAAAGCAATTTCAAAAATTTATGTAAAACACTCATAGTCAATGTCATAAAATTTGAAAGTAGCTCTGGATCAAAGTATTCTTAAGGAATAAATCTCTGCAAATGTTAATACAAAGAAAAAAATTTATAAAACAGGCTTATCTTGTGAAGAGAAAGCTTTCTGAAGTTCATAGAGATTTCAGGGTTCTTACTGAGAGATTTATGAAGATACAGTACCTATCTTTCCTCATTTGTGGTTGTGGTAAAGACTTTATAAGTCATAAATTCAAGAGACACTCCTTTAATTATAGGAGATTAAATAGAAGAATGAGGAAAGACCAACCTCTATGAGTGAATTTGTATTCTGTTATGGGAAAATTTTCACAAAAAAAATCTTCCAGAGGCTTGTGAAGAAAGGCTAATGATCAATAAACGTATCAACAGGGTTGAAAACACTTTTCTAAAAAAATCTTCTGTTAGGAAAAAGATTGGGCGAGATTTTTTCTCAACATTCATAATCAACAGAATAATAATATGGACATGGCACCATATTTATGAGAGACTACAAAAAACCTATTTCATAATATGAAAGACTACATTTGAGAATTCTATTTCATTTCAGACAATAGTGGAGGTAATACCATGTTAAAATATTTTATCCAGCATCTGTATCGTGGATGGTTGCATACATACACACAGATTTCTGGATCAAGAGTTCTTGTGCTCTATGGAAAGCTTCCTTAAAGACCTGCCAGCTCTTCTCAGCTCCCTTGTCCCTTGGGACCATTTCCCGGGAGGTCCTATTGACTGACTCCTTGAAAAGCTTGCATTCCTAAAATTCAGGGTCCTGACTTTAATCCTCACCTGAACCGTATCCTTCAGGACTGTGAACTCCACCACTGCATGATCACTGCAGCCTATGCTGTCTCCAGTCTTGATGTCACTGATTAGCTCACTTGCATTGGTGACTGTCAGGTCCATGCTTAAGAGGTTATCCTCCATACATTCCAGGAGTCTGCTGGATTGAATACAGCTTGCCGTACTACTTTTCCAGAAGATGTTGTAGTGGCTGAAGACCCCCAGCAGAATGTGAGCCTGCAAGCACAAAGCCTCCTGTAGCTGGAGTAAGAAGGCTTCATCAATAGCCTTCCCTTGATCAGGTGGCCTATAGTAGACAACAATTACAAAGTTCTCTTTGTTGCCTTGGTCTCTAATTCTTACCCCATAAGCTTTTGACCTGCTCATGGCTGTTCTTCAGGGACAGCAAATGCTCCTGCTTAACAAGTGTGTACGAATTAGAAGCTTGACTGAGATTAAACAGTTCCTACAGAAGTATGTGAATTTGCAGAAAAATTCAGTGATCACTGAATTTGGAAGTACTGATTAGACACGGACCAGCTCTTGCTACCAGATGACCAGTTTATGTATGTCTCTTCCACTCATGAGCCAAACAAACTAAGAAGACTACGCTACGAATGGAAACTATTCTCATTAGTTTTCAGGTCTTACTTTTAGACACTAACATTAAATTAGCTTACTTCTGATACTGGTGTTTATTTAGGCACAGTAATTCTTATCTTCATACAAGTGGTCCTATTACCTTTACTGGGAGTGCTCAAATACTGTGTTAAAGTTAAGAATAGTCTTACGTGATCTGTGTGTTATACCTCAGTATTAGGCGCCTCACTTCTCCACAGTGTTACATAAATTTTCTGTTGAAGCATATACACTTCTGTAGACAGTGTTTCAGTGACATGAATCCAATAAGACTCTGTGGAGAAGTAATTATCAGAGTCAAATCTTCAGCTTGGAAATTAGATTGTCATGATGCCAGGACAGTCTATTTCTACATGACTAGAGCTATTGTTTATGAGTAAGAGGATTGTTATTCTAACAGTGCTATTCCCTTCTGTGGTAATTTTTTTTTTTTTTTTTTTTTTGGGGGGGGGCGGTAAAAAAAAACCACTTAAAAATAAAATTAAGAATTTTTAATAATATTTATAAA
>JAVSBS010005488.1:47215-58197 GCA_033124195.1 Coracias cyanogaster
AAACTATAGTCCGGCCCCTGACGGTGTCTGAGGGACAGTGAACCGGCCCCCTGTTTAAAAAGTTTGAGGACCCCTGACCTACACTCTGGTGCACAGTTCTGTTAATCTGCTTCATGCTGAAAGGATAAGAATACTTCCTAAAGTCTTGGCCAAATGAACACCCTTATTGTTTCAGAAGTAGCACTAAATCAGTGGCAGCAGTGGCAGAAAATTTTAGCAAAAGAAAACACAAAATATATCTCATAAGAGGAACCAACCTCTTTATCTCTGTTTATTGAAGTGGTTGGCAGTCTTCATAGCTCTTTGTACATACTAGCACACAACTTAAAACCTACTTCTTTCTAAGAACCATAAATCAACATCCAACAGGCTTATTAAGTCATCTCATATAATTACTGCACTCCTTCAATTTCAGCTTATTTTATAAAAATATTAGAGCTATTCTAGTCTGCTCAGTAAAGAAGACAAACTGGCTAATGTATCTAGCTACACAGATCTGCCAGAACAGAGGCGATCATATTTTACAGTGTCAAGCTGGATTCAGATGTGGTCAGTGATCTGACCAGCAGTGTTGACTGCTGACTACTGGGGGAAAAAAAAAAGAAAAAAGAAAAAGAAAAAGACAGAACTGTCCTTTTCCTTTTTAAATAGGGTATGATCTTTTTATAGGACTCGCAAGACCTAACATTTAAGTTTCTGATGACTGGACTACGTAGTCGTAGGTCACCAGAAGCACATTATGCTGTGGTTGGGGAGTAAAGAGAGTCTTTGGCACACTCTGCACCTCTCATTATTGTTTCTGAACTGCTCAACACAGCTTGGAAGTGCTAAGTGGTATTATACTGAGCCATGCTGCCTTTTGATCACTGTTTGGACTCTTGCTGTGTTCATTGTCTGAGCATGACTCACTTTGCAAGAAGTGATTTATCATTGCTGCCCTCTCACACAGCAACACGCACAGCATGAGAGTCACTGTAGTCAGGCTTAAGCTGTACAGAGATATACTTTGAATCTGAAGAGATTTAAGAAATGGATTCAGAATCTCTGATGTAGTATACATGTAGCTTTTGTTCTTTTTTGAATTATACTAGATTCTGAAAAAGCTGGAAAAAGAAAATATCTGATCTAGTTATGTCCCGTTTTCACAGGGATTTTCAGTGTTCCATACTACACAGTGATCAGTATCCTTCAAGGTGTGCTCATTGACCTTACATATGAAAATTTTAAGGGGTCATAAAACAAGGGTCAAAAAAAGGAAAAATAAAAGCCTGACTAGTTTATCATTTTAATTACTGGTAAAGTGGCCTAAAAAAAAATAATTTCCTAAGAAATTTACCTGATACAGAATGAAGTTCTACAAAGGTCCAGCTTAGAACAGCAGGATTTTCAGATACATGGGAATTTTAAATTATGGATTCTTACTGTAAAATTGTATTATATACATGCATGCTGAAACTATAGTGTATTTTCAATGACCTATGAGATAACATATTTATGCAGTAGTTGAAATATCCTCGCTATAAATAAATTGAGAACCCAAATACTGAAAAAAAATCATATTCATTTAACATCAGACTGAAATGTAAAGCAACCTATTTATTCAGTGGAAATACTGAAAAGTTCTCAGACTTGAACCTTTTTTGCATGCGAGCAATAGCTCAAGCACTAACACAGATGCAGCAGGTCATACTACTGTACAGAAAATTCACCAATCCAAATGAGATTGACATATACAAATCCAGAAGCAGAAGCACATGTTAGCTGAAAAATCATGAGCTAAAATATACATGCATTTTTTGAAAATTGTGCCCTAAAGATTTTACCAGTTTGACAGTTGCAAAATATTTTTATAGAGATTTGTCATCTGTATTTAGGAAATAATTTGTGTTTGCTTGATGTAGTAAAGAGAAGTCTAATTTCCCTTGCATAGTACTCTGAAAGCTCTGGTAATGCCAGTTGGAGAATCTCAGAGAATAGTTTATTCACTAGTGTTGTCTACATCCACAGCAGGCTCTTCATATTCCTAGCACCACGACCCTGGTGAAAGCACCAGAAAAGAAGCTGCCAGCGATGTTTGAGAGGACTGGCTTTTGAAGGTTAAGATTATTGTGAATATGGGAACACACTGGGAATGCACTGAGTAGGGGCAGAAATCAGTAAAGTAGGAAATGTAGTCATCAGTCTGGATAATGTAAGTGAGATATTTGAAAGCACACACACACACACAAAAAGAGTGTTACCATAATGAAGATAAGTACAATTCAAGAACAGAAAAAAGTTTCAATTGAGATAGTGGGTGAGGTAGAGAATTAAACCAGTGATGAGAGTGAAGAGTGGAAGCCAAAGACAGGACAAACTGGCTGTGCAAAGTAGCAGTTTAAATAGTTTTGCACATTAAAGGCTAGGCAACAAGTAATGTGGAAAAATGGTTGAATATTCAGTAATTATAATATAATTATTAATGCTATTAATAATGTTAATTCTTCCCTCTCTATATAGCATATATAATGCTAGACCTCTAAGGTATTTTTACTGGGTAAACTAAAAGCAGAGTGGTTGTCCCTCACAAATTACCTAAATTACAGTATCACCAAAAAATGCTTATGTTTTAGAGTATTCAAGCACATTTTCATCTGAGTTTACATATGACACAGATTTAAGTTTCTTAGTCTCCTCTGGCTAGGTACTACTTTAGTTATATACACATGCATATAAGTATACAGGTCTACATGTACCTGTTTGTCTAAACATACCTATATCCATTACATTACATGAGGTCAAGGCATAATATATATTTTTAATGCCCATTAGTTTAGAAGTATAAATATTATGTCAATGCAGAATAAAAAAGAAACTAGTGTAGGATAACTATAGTTTGACTGGTGTGTGATCTTTTCTGTGTGTTCTGTAGGACCTTCTTAGAAAATATTTTGTTTTTTTCACATTACAAAAGAAAAAGTAATGGATCATTTTTGTTGTTAGGCTAAGAGATAATTTAAAATCTAATATCATTATTATGTCCGATTTCTAAATATATGTTTTATTGTTGACTGTGAAGTGAGTCATCTGATCTAGTAACAGGGCAAATTTGCATAGATATGTAAACTGAGAATTACATGGGTGGACTGCATTAAGTTGATTTTATTTTTAAAGTGTTTATGTCTGATTAAGAGACATAAATTTGAAAAATTCAGTCAGTTCTTTGGATGGAGATGTTCAGACTTGGCATATGATTTCTGCTATGATATATTTACACTCAGTTGCTAACTAAATATGCTTTATGTTGCACCTTAAACACAATTCCAATAATCTATCTGATTGCATGGGCTCCACCCATCATCATGATCTGTGAATGCTTAATGGGTTTCTTATCTCCACAAATCAACTGCTCAAAAGAAAGAGCCGGAGAAGATAAGCTTTTGACTAAAAATATAATCATTGTATTAGAAAAAAATGCGAAGAGATAAAATACAGAGAAGCTCAGTGCATCAGCAACAGCAAAGTATAAGAGGACAAAGACAAATGAGAACTCAAGTGCAAATTAATATTTCATGTATTACTTGGAAGACACCTCTGGAAGACTAAAGCTCCAGAGCGGGTAAATGTCCTTTAATACAACCATTTTGCCTCAGTCTGTATACATCTATAGTTTGCTGCTACTGATGTGTAAGACGCCACAGCTCGAACCGAGAAGTCAGTGATGACTAGCTTTGCACATAACTCCTGGCACCAGGAACAGAACATTTTAACTATAGGCATCAGGGATTGAGCTAGCTGGCTTGTTTATCAACACTATGTGAAGAATATCGTTACCATGTCTGATGCTGTGGAGTTTAGAGCCTGAGACTGTAGGAAGATCATTACAGAATAAAGTTTTGTATGTAACATACAATATAATTTGATGACTGGGTTGGTCAGGATGGAGACAATTAAATCATATACAAACTAGCTGTGCAATGTCCCATCAAATAATCATAATTTTTATTTCTCAGAAATACAGACCTCTAAGATCTGACAGACATCATTAACTCTTCAAAATGAGTCAGATAAAGTGGTCAGATGGGTAATGAATAAAGGCTGTTTGAAGAACTGATAAATGCCAGAAGTCAGGTACCCACAGACAGTTAAATAGGGCTGCAAGGCATTTATCAAAAATTCTTTTTGCTCTTTTGATCAATGGCAAGGTTAACCATGCCTTCTGACTACAGTGTGTGCACTCAGCAGGATTAATTCCTCCATAAACTCAGTTTAAAGAAATGCAATCAGAAGCAGTACTAACATGCAGTTAGTTTGTCTTCATGAGATCATAAATACAGATCATAATGTTGCTGAATATCAACACCAACTCACAACAGAGCAAAGAAACAGCTTACTAGATGCAGAGATCTACAGAGAAAGCTGCGAGGAAAGATTCAATTTAAGAAATAGCTTGTAGTCAATCTATGTTGCTTTATGTCTTATTTTTTTTCTTAAAACACAGGATTAGAACCAATGCAATTTATGCTAATGCTTGCTTTTCACTTGTAGAAGGCAATCTCCTTCCTCCCTTCCAACTTAGAAAGCAAATACTCCATGTGAACAACTGCAGTTTTCACTTTGCCTTAATTTAAACCTTTTAAAATTTATTCTCCCCCAAGTTATTTAAGAAAGTAAGAAAGTATTTCAACCCATGATACTTTTTTTACTAAACCCCTGAATCTGAGCAACCTTCTAGAAGTTGTGGGTAATTTGAAAAAAGACTGTGAATTCAGATTTGAATTTTACAAAGTGACCTTTTTACTAAACCAGGCAGAATTAAAACTCCACATCAGACTGCCAAGCTTCAGACTTTGAGTTTCTGAAGCATCCATCTAAATGCCATGGTTTGAGGCCATGTCTTGTTTTCCTTTCATGATCTAATACAGGGTAAATCTGATAACTCTAAATCATAACCCTTAAAGCTAACCTTCAAACTAGCAATGCCTGTTTAAAACTTATTAAAATCAAACTGCCATAGTTACCACACCAGTGATACTAAATGGCACCATAAAATAAGTCTAGTAGGTCATAAACAGAAATTTGAAAGACTCAGTTACATTGATAAAATTGAAAGATAAAATCCAAAGATATGTGTGTCCTCAGTTCTGTACATTATGCAAAGTTATTTCTGAAAGCATTCATCACATCCACATCTGATGCTCAAACAATTCAGCACTGCCCTTGAAAGAACTTTACTGCTTTTTGTGGTGTTTATTTAAAACCATATTTTCTGTGTCACTCAGGCATCCCTTTCAGAGCTATAAAAATAGTTCTACATTATTTAGGTTACCAAAACACAAGTATGAGAAAAATTAGCATCCTTTATGTGGAATGAGGTTTCTTTTTCTTTTTTTTAATAGGTCAGATTTTGTACAGTATTTATTTGTATAATACCAAAAACATTGTAAGACTTTCACTGACTTCAAATCAAAACTATATTAATCTTTGGAGGCAGGGGCCCAGACTCCTTTAATCCTGAGCATGCAGCTGTAGTTTATCAAACACATAATAAATGTTTCTTCCCACCCAGCATAAACAAGGTCACTTCAAAATTAAATGCCTGAGGTAGATTTAACCCCCTACATAGGCTCATTCTGAAAAATATTTGCCTTTCCATGACAAAAATGATAGTACTGCATTAAATAAATTAAATTTACAATTCAATTAAATTTTTTTAAAAATCATATACTCGGTAGAATTAAGAGTAAAAGGTATTTCAGGCTGCCCTTGAAGAGTACAAAAAATACAAGAGAATGCCTCAGCTAATTGCAGCTGCAGTCAATCATTGTAAAGCTCAGAAATGGATAGTGTGTCTCATCTTAGTCCCTTATGTCATTGCATATAGCTAAACAGGGTACCAAGTTCTTGTTCTAACTAAAATTACTTCTGGAAAATCCTGTCCCTCACCATTGGAAATGGATGTCAAATGTCAGTTCTCAGCAATCTGATGATAACACTGGATTAAGGAAGGTGAATGTAGGTGGACAAAGTGAAGTGGACAAAGATGTGTACAGGAGGATGGATTTGGGTTGCAAATTACAAGTAGGTATTATGGCCCCTGACTTAGCATGTTCCTGAGGACTGTCCCAGTGAGATCACCCCAATCTAACAACTTCATGCCCACAGCATAAGTCACCTGAATTCTCTGTATACATGCCCTGCCTGCTAACAGCTTTTAGCTTCTGCACTGATGTCACAGTACCAGCATGTAAAGCCAAGCAAATTAGTGAACTCTGAAATATGAGCAGGAGTATGAGCTTCTATGGAGGCCTCAGGGAGTCTCCAGAAAAAAAACTCCGTTGCCAGTGACAAGACCATGATGATATCACTAAAGGAAACTTAACTCTAAACAGATGGCTCAGAGGTGTGTCACTCTGTCTGTAATAACAGAACACAATCCATTGCTGGAGATGGGCATTTATCTTTGCTTTCTCAGACCTATTCTGTGTGTACTTCACTACTGGGAACTGTGCTGCCCTCCAGAGATTCAGGAACAGGCCGTGACTTCAGGTATGGGATGTGTACTTGAAAGGCAGTTGCTCACATCCAAGCCCTGAACCTTGTGCCAGAGCAAATAGCTTTTGCATTAAGGCAAATGGCCATGGAAAACCTCTGTCAGTCCGTAGAAGGCAAATTCAACATTGTCAAATCTATGATAAAAAAAATCCACTAATGGGCCCACTCTTTTGTGGCTTGGCTGAGGACATGCAGATTAACAGTGCTGCTTTTCAAATGCACTGCTATCTATACCACATCTCTGCATGTAACATCCATGGTTATTTAGTGCTCCTTAGAAGAGGTCATGCTCCCTGTATCAACAGCCTTGACGGTGCTGTGTGAAGGCATCTGCATCTGTCAGAACTCTGATATCTTCCGTCCAAACTCCTTGTCTATGCTCTTGTCCATTCGTAGCCATGCCATCAGTGTCCTAGCTGCTCCATGTCCTGGGCTGCCATGGTTCTTCTCATGGCTTTAGCCCCTGATGAAGTTCAGACTGGTTCTTGACTGGGTTTTTTTCTATATACTCTCCGTTCACCACAGTACCCTAAGATTTTCTTCCTATACTTTGCAGTTGTTTTTAGTCCTGTTAATATAACTGTTTCAGTATTTTATGCTTCTTAATTGTGTGAAAGTATTGTATTTGGAGGCACAAAAATGCATGAAAGGTAACATAAAAGCTACTGAAAATAAACCAAACATTCGTTATGATAGCAGTCCCCAAAATACTGCAATAAGTGTGCACAGTTTTTCTTTCAAAGCTTTACTAAACAGCAAGATCAATAGAAAAGTCTAATTTACTTCTTTCCCCAGCTTTGTTCTTCAAGGCCTTATTTACAGAAGTACACTATCTATTTTCTTAAAATGTTTACAATTTTTTGGAGTCAGCTTTGATATTTAGATTCAATTGAAAACATAACAGTTTCATTCAGTTTCATTTTTTTTGCTTCTGCTCCAAATATTAAGACAAAATTAGGATTACTTATTTGACTGCTACAGTTACATAGCATAATGCCATGGGGATTGTGGCCCCTATTTGTAGGCAGTTAGGATGCTTTGAAAGGTCAAGGAAAGTATATTTTTTTGGTAATTGATTCCCTAGTTTAGCATCTCAAAAATGTTAAAAGATGCTTCTAAGTAAAATCAAGTATCTCCCCAATGCACACGCATATATACTTGACCTATAGTTCAAAACATCTGTGTGCTGGTGCAAAGTTTTTTTTCTTAGCTGAAAACTTCAATTCAAGGAAACAGGGAACCTTCATTTGAATATTTGGCTAGTCTGATAATCCACTAGATAAAATCTGCCATGTAGTTAAGGAGATTTTGGTCCTGAATACTCACTGATTACCAGTTACTAGGGTCTTAACACATCCCCAAAACTCTTGACAGTTATAGAAATTACTCTAGTAGGCTATGCCAGGTTGGAATGAGACTTCAGGAGATAATAAAACAAGTTATAGAAATTATTATTGTCCATAATGCATTATATAGGAAGAAATAACAGAGCACTTTAGGAGACATTAAGATCTTGCAAAAACTAAATGAAAATGTGAGTTGAGTGAAGAATCACTCCAGAAGCCTCTCTACTGAAGACACAGGCAAAACATTTTTGCAGCTACAGATGACCCAAGGTAAAATAGCTTCATGTTTCACTAATTCATGAAAAGTTCACTTACATGGAAATCTCTAAGCACATTCTGTGTTAACTGACTACCAGCTTCCAGAACTTATGGGAGCTACCTTTGTGGTTCACAGCAGGACTAGTAAAAATAACCAAAAGAAATTTTCCAATAAAGGTTTTCTTCCACTAAATTTTCTGTTTTGTAGAAAAAATGAAATATTTTCATTCCATTTCAACATGAAGCAATATAGTATTGAACAGAAATGCCTGAAATAGATGTTCTCATCTCTACTCATCCATATCAGTGGTCCTATATAGTTTATTTCCTATAATTTTAAAATTTGTGTGGAATTCTACCACTTATGTTGAATTTTCATAAGTATTAGGACAATATGGTCAATTCTGAGATCAATTGTTTAGCTATTCTTTGCTAAGAGTTCAGACAAGCAACTGACATACTCTAAGTATTCAAAGGGCTGTCAGAATGACTCAAGAGCAATAAAACAATTGCTAGTACAGAATGGTGTTAATAATAAAACCAACACTGTTCATTGCACTTCTCTAGAAAATAGATGTTGAAAAACCAATTTTGTCTTTGTTTAATAACATGTTTTCAATAACAGCAGTTATTTTTTAAGATATCCTAAAGTTCTATAGAGCTTCTGTGAACCTGAAAAACAATATAAGAATGTAATTTATTATAAGAACTGTTAATTGCTGAAGTAATTTCTGAGCTTTTCTGTATATGTGGGTTATTAAAAATGAGGCTAAGCCAACCGCAAATGAACATTGTAGACATTAACTAGATTAAAATTCATTTATAGGTTTCAAGATGCAACTACAAATGGGAATCATCTTACAGAGTGAATATTCCACTGGGTTCTGCAAGGCTGAGTTCTTGGCTGTATTCTATGCAACTGTGCTTTGGAAGAAAACAAAAAAATCATTATTAGTGTTGTTTGTAGATGCCACAAAGATTGGAAAAATGGAAAAATTTTGAAAATGATTAGAAGTGCATAATGGGTAATCAGCCGAACATGAGCTCCTACTTCAAAAGAAGCAATGCATTCCTCTGCTGCATAAATATAAAATCTTAACATTGGCTCAGAAAGATCATATTCCCTTTCTTCTTGCTAGTAATGCAAATGAATTGCGGAGTGATGCAATTTGTTCTGGTGTCCACAGTTCCCAAACAATGTTGATAAATTGAAGGACACAGAGAAGATGTATGGAATGACTTTAGTATTGTGAAATAACTCTAATAGTAATTCTCTCCAGGAGCTCAAAGCTATTTAGCCTGATAAAAAGAAGACCAAGGGATATATTTGTAGTTGCATAAAAAACAGGGACTTGATAAAAGAGGGCTATTTAGTCAGATTGACAAATGCCTAAAATACAACCAATAGCTACAAGTGGAAAAAAATAATCTAGACTTATAAAAAAAATAGGATACATACTACTAACAAGAATGATAATCAGTCCAAACGTCACTCAGGCAAGGATGTAGGAGGTTCCCCTTCCACAGATGTTTTTCAGTTCAGACATTTACAAAAAAAGTCTGTGTTCTTCCTCAAATAAATTAATTCAAGGGAAGCCTGTAGCACATGAGTTAGAGGGCACTGACTGATCCCAGTGTTTCTTTGGTAACTTATCAGAAATCTGTGATGAAAAATATAAGTACTATACAAGATAATTTACTGTGCCCTCAGCAGTTGTGCACCTCTTTAAAATATTGATGCAAATAGATGGCAAAAGAGGAACTTGAGCTGTTATTTTCCAGGAAATAGAAAACTTGATCTGAATTAGCTAGGCAATTCACTTTTGAGGATGTTCTCTTTGTTGAGTAGGGTTAAGAGAATATCTTGCACTGCTTTTTCTACCATTCAGGCAAGCCAAGTGTAGTTTAGCTGTTACAGTGCACAAAGCCAACTTTTCTAGTAATGCTTAGTGCAGAAAATTCCCTAGACCTAGAACAAAACTAGATGTTTTCTGAAAACGGTGTTGACATCTTTTCATTGTTCACCGAAGTACTCAAATTGTTTTCAACATCAGTGGAATGAAATGAAAAAACGTGAGAGGAAATGGTTATGCTGGCAAAAGAATCTCTTCAGTGGGTTTATTTTCGTGTCTATAGGGCTCACTGTCTCAAATCTGGGTTCATGTCCTTTACAATTGCCCCGCTGTTCCGAGGCCCCAAGTACTCATAATTCATAGGGATCACTGGAGAAATGAAAAAGCTGTGGCTGAGTTTCTATAATTTTCTCTAACATGTCAAAACAAAAAGGAAGCTTTAGATTCTTATATTTATCAGGTAGCAATATTCTCAAAATCAGCTTGAAACTATTCAATCATTGACAGCAAAGAAATGAATACAGCTTATGGTTCAGTTAACAGAATGACTTCTGTGTAAAGAAATGCCATCTTTCCTGGAAATATGTTTGCTCTTTGTTCTGAAAAGACAATTTTTCATTTTCTTTCTTATGAAGGTTACAGATAAAGTTGCCGAAGATGTTACTGAATAATTGAAGATGGTCAACATCATCCCTTTCCTTAAACCAACTCCATCGACATGAAGAGAGTGTGCACACTTATTCTTTTGTGAGCACAGAAGTAGCTAATTGCTGATCTACAGTGGTCTGATTTTAAAATATAATCTTTTTCCTCATTATTTTTTTCCATAGGGAAACATTTTTTCACCATCCTCAAAATCTTATTGCAAAAGCTTTCATAAGTAAACTTAGAATCATAGAATCGTAGAGTCATATAATCATTATGGTTGGAAAGGACCACCAGGATCATCAAGTCCAACCTTCATCCTAACATCTCCCTAACCACTAGACCA
>JAVSBS010005488.1:58297-68494 GCA_033124195.1 Coracias cyanogaster
TACTGTGGTGCCCAGAACTGGACACAGTACTCAAGGTACGGTCTCATGAGTGCTGGCCGAGTACAGAGGCACAATCACCTCCCAACTCCTGCTGGTCACACCATTTCTGATACAGGCCAAGGTGCCGTTGGCCTTCTTGGCCACCTGGGCACACTGCTGGCTCATGTTCAGTCAGCTGTCAACTTCTATAATATCAAAATTTTGAGAAAGAAGAAATATTAGTAAACATATAAGAATATCAAAATTAGTTTAAAAGGAAGGCTTATGGTTTGCTAGGGCTCCAAAGTCTGGAACACTATTCTAGGATCAGTGAAGAAAAGTGCTCCAGCTCGAGATTTATAAAGTCACAACATTTGTTTGTATTATTAAAAGAAAAAATCTGGACACTTCTGAAGTTTGTGGTGTGGGGAAAAAAAAATTCAACATTCTGTTCAGCCCCAGAGCATGGTTTAGTCCTTCAGTGAAGGTCAGCGTATAACTGGATAGTGGTCATACTTGCAGCGCTGAAAAGATGAACAATTTTTTTATGTTATTATTTTTTGTTTAATCTATGAGACCAAAAAGGTACCTTAAGATTCAACATACCTTTGGAAAATGTCATAACACATATTAAAAAACTTACTGTCTAGGCTCAACAGCTTTCTTGAAGTTTCTACTGAGAAAGGTCAAGCGTATGTGTGCCTTTATGTGTAAAAGAAGTTTGGTGATGCCCTTGGGGACCATTCCACTCCTTCAAAACTGTGTGTTTAGTATAGTTATGGCCCCATATTAGCAAAATGGAAGTTTTCCCAACTGTGCCTTCACAGAAAGTATATCGTTGTTGATATGCAATATAACAGATCATGGAAACAAAGGCTTTTGTTAATGGAATTTTCAGTAATATTATATGTTTTATCTAAATAAAACACATGGAGACTTGTATATTTAAATACAAACAAGAAATGTGTGTGTCTGTCTGCAAATTATCATACCAACTCAGAAGGTCTAGCACAGTGAAACACTTAATGACATGCTTAACTTCAGGCAAAATTGAGGATAATGACACTATCAGGATGCTTAAAGATTTTTACAGACTTTAATGAGTCAGGACTAAAGAGATTTTCAATCTTTCTTCTGACAATTCCCTTTTCATCTCTTCATTTTATGTAGTCTCAATGCATGGTCCACCCAACAGAGTATGTTGGTGGTTTGTTTTTTTGTTTCCTTTTTTTTTCCACTAGAAAATTGTAGTAACAATTATAACTTCTTTTTTTTTTAATGAAGCTAAAGTGTAGAGACCTTGAGCTTCATAAGTTGCTGCCGGTAAAACTGTTGTATGGAAACA
The DNA here is from genome assembly GCA_033124195.1 of Coracias cyanogaster. Taxonomy (NCBI): domain Eukaryota; kingdom Metazoa; phylum Chordata; class Aves; order Coraciiformes; family Coraciidae; genus Coracias; species Coracias cyanogaster. The sequence goes on from JAVSBS010005488.1 coordinate 59,622, forward strand.
CTAGACTTAAAGCATGAAGGGAAGAAAATCACTTTTCTGACATGTAATAGCTCAGAACCTGCATGAGCTTAATGTCAGCTTAGGGCTTCAGATCAGTTTCACTGTAGCGGCACTATCCCTTTTCAGAGGCTAGAGTGAACTCAATATGGCTAAATCAAAGCAGGCAGTTACAGAACTGTGCTGGATGAAGTGGCACATAGATACAAGCACTGTAATTAGCTATTTTTTCCCCCTGGAAATTCATAGGTTAGAAACCAGGCATATAAAAAGACTGATATAATCAATCCAAGCAGCACTTGGAGAAATCAAACTTTGCTGCCATAATAACATTGTTTTTGTAGTATCGGTAGTTGCCGTTTTTAGTTAACTTAAAAGAAGAATCAGAATTTATCTTTAAAGTAAAACTAAGTAATAGAGGGAAGAGTTTTTCTGCTCATGAATTACCTCAACAAATTAATGTAGTGAGTATCATTTGAAATTTAGCTTTGATCAAAACAGAAACACATTTAGTTATACTAAACCTAGTGCTGAAGTGTATATTTACTCAGAAATCCACAGAACAAAATCTCAGGCTCTGCCTGGAAAAAGTGCTGAAGAAGCACAAGGTCAAACTATCAGATTGGTTAGGGAGCAAGTCAGACTTGAAAAGGGTAGTCTTTAAAACCTTTTCAAACCGCTTAGATTTCTGTTAGGGATTATATGAGACTTCCTGATAGAAAAGAGTGGACCTGGTGACACATAACCCTTCCTCTCTACCTGTTCTACGTTGTGATTGTAGTCTGTCAGTCTTGAAAGCTTTAATTATTCAGTAAAAAATCCAAGCCCCTTCTTACTTACCAAGGACAGCTTTACTAGAGTTGACAAAGGAAGCTGTAAATTCTCACCTTTATCTGTTTCTCTTCTCTTTTCACCCTTCTCCTGCAGCAACTCTGGCTAGCGCAGGGTAAAGTTTTCTGCCATGCTACAGAGTGTATGGTACACCAAAGCCTTTTTTCCGGCACTATCGTTATTAAAGTGTGTTCAAAGATGCTGTTAGCCCTTTTCCCACACTTAGTATTTTGCAAGCGAATGATTTTCAAGAATCAGAACACTGATTTTTGTTGTTGTGCCCACTTCCATAAAGAAAAAAAGATGGGTCATTGTCATAGAAGACTCTCCTGAGGGGAACAGAAGGCCCAATATGCAGGCCAGACGCACTCCTTGGGGAAGTCTGCTGCCCTGGGGCTAGGGTTAAAGATGTGAAGAGAAAGCTTCCTACAGTGGTACAGCTCTCAGATTATAATTCATTAGTGATTTTTCAGATAGGCAGTGATGAAGTTGCAACAAGATGTCCGAGGGCAGTCAAGAGAGACTTCAGGGCCTTGGGATGACTGATTAAGGGCATAGGCAAAGTTAGCCTTGGCAACATCTCCAAGCTAGATGAAACATCGTCCCTGTTATTGATTGGTTCCACTTGCAAAGCCTCATACCTATTTTGCAAGGGCAACTGGGAGGGTGGGGTAGTCACAGAGAAGACGTGCCTCCTGCACTGGACAGGAACTTGCCACCATTGCCCCTTATGCCTTAAGTTATAGTGTTCAGCCAGGTGGAGAGAGCATACAGAATCCTCTGTATCGTGCATCTCATCTGCCTGTTCAGCCTGTCCCAGGGAAGGTAGTGTGTGATTCCTGTAGTCTGTCTCTCAGGCTCCCTGATACTTGTCAACATCATTTTGTGTCCATTGTTTCTTGCCCTTCCATTGTGCACCTCTAAGAGTATCTCCATCTTTGTGTCTTCTTATCAGGTGGTTGGAGACCACCATGAGATCTCCCCTTAACCTCAGGCTTTTTAGAAGGAATAAACAAAGTTGTCTCAACAGTATGTCACGTGTTCCAGGTGCCCAACCGTTTTGTTACCATTCCTCTGGAATTTCTCCAGTTTGTCAATCTTTTTCTTGTACTGAGGACAAAAACCTAGACACAGCATTCCAGATGCAGTCTCTCCAGATGCAGTCTCTCACATGCCAATTAAAGGGGAAGAATCACCTCCCTCACCCTGTGGGCTCCAGTCTTACTAATACATCCCAGGACATGACTGCCTCTTTTTTTAATGCAAGAGTGCACTGTTTAACTTGTTGTCAATCTGGTGCCTGCTTCTTTGCTACAGTCACTTTCTAGTTGTACTGTTTTGCTTCCTGGGATCTTAGGTGCAGAATTTTGCCTTTACTAAATTTTGTAAGATTCAAGTCATACAATTTTTTCCAGCTTGTCCAGGTCACTCTGTTCTGCAAACTGGTAGCACGTCTAAACTTGCTGACCCTCCGTCATGTCACCCATGCCGTTAGTATAGACATGAAGCAGGACTGGCCACACTATTGATCCATGAGGTGCACTGCTAGTCATTGACCACCTGCAGGACTTTGTACTCCTGGTCATTACCCTTTGAGCTTGACAATCTACACAGTTTCCCACCCATCTTATTGTCCACTTTCCTGGTCCCCATGTCTCCAGCTTGGCTGTAACTCGAAGGATAGTCAAGTTTGCCTCCATGGTGCTTCCCAGGAGATTGACCTGCTGGGTGGGCTGCCTTCCCTGCCCTGGCTGATGTCAGTCTCTGACCATGTCCCAACATGGGCCAATTACTTTATGCACTAGGAAATTCTTTCCAGCTTTGCCATTCAAACCAAGGTCAGGCCAGGTTAGATTTTGCCAAATTCATAATTCACAAAGCACCTGGTCAGTTAATAGCATCTGAGTAACCAGTTGTATATAAGATCTGGAAAGACTGTATTTCAAACAAGTATAAAGAATAATGCCTTACCATGAGAACTGTCAGAGCTCAGCAAGGGCTGGCAGCTCCCTGGGATCAGGACACAAGAAGCACTGGGAGCTCCACAAACTTGGGGCTTGGCAAGGCAGGACCTCACCAACAGTGCCCATCCCACTGCCCCAGTCAGGAGCAGGACAGCTGAGGGGCACCAGGGCAACCCCAGTCCTGGGCACCTCCCTGGGGATCGGGAAAAGCTAAGGCCAGGGGATGTAAGGCCATGCATAAGTGGGACCCATGGTCGGGCAGGGCTGTGGAGAGCTGACACTGGCCCTGCTGAGGCATCACTGGGGCAGGGGCTGACATGGGATCCTGAGCCATGAGCAGGTGAGGGAATCCCCGGGGCCAGACAGGGACAGCCAGACCTGGAGATGCCCTCAGGAACCTGACGAGAAGTGGATATTTTACATCTAAAGTATAAACTACAATATCCAAGAATAAGCCAGTAAGAAAGATTAAAACATGAAACAAAATTTATCTTGAAAGGGGAACAACTGAAATCCCAGGTGTCCCATCTCCCTTTAATATTTATATTGCTGCCAAATGTATTTTATCACTCCTTTATCTATAAATCACCCTGTGCCTTCCTGCACCCTCACCTTCCTCAAGGCCTGCAGCAGTGTGAGTATTGGGCAACAGAGAAACACCAAAGAACTGGAGATCAGGTTGCAAAATTCTAAATTAATTTGTAGAACTTTTAGGAGTGTATTAAAAAAAGGAATTGTTTTCATTATTGCTGCTGCAGGGTCTTTTTTATTGTCTACCTAAATTAATGCTTTTCTGAAAGATGGAATTAACCTGTATTTATTATTTTGTCCGATTGCAATTACTTGAAGTCTGGGGTGCTTTACTTACATCACTCCCTATTATGGTATAAGTTCACTTTGCCTGAAACTTACTTTATTTGAAATGTTACTTTTTTTTGTAATTTAGAATAAAGAGAAACTTAGTTTAATGGCAGTTTGACAGCTTTTTCTCCAAGTGACAAACTAAAATTGATGAAATGTACATTAGAGCTTTTAACTCTGAGTCATGTAGGGAATGCAGCTGGAATAAGCTATGATGTATGAAAAACACTGCATTCATAACCAGTACACTCCCGCTAAACTTCCAGTTATCTCTTTTTTATCTCCTCAACTGGCTTCCCTAGATTTAAAAGATGTATCCAGGACAACTAAAATAGTTTCAGATCTAAATCCTTTAAGTTCTTTGGCACAGCCCTATCATGTATTTAAAACACAGGCACTATGGGTCAAGTATTCAGATAGTACTTCTCACTCAGTACTACAAAAGTCCTGATTTTCTTGTACACAAGGACGGGGTTTTTTTAAGGCAAAAATTGTACAGCACACATTAAAAAAAAATAGAGTGGCAAAGTGGCAGAGTGGTATTTATTATTTGTTTGCTTAATGAAGTTGAACATTATACTAGTATGGTGTCCTTCATTATATTTAAAAATGAAAAAAATCCTTTTCTCTTTAAAATTATAACACCTGATTGAGCCCTTGCTTAGATTGCCACAGATTGGGAATAACTCCGCTTACATCAAACTGTTTTCAGCTACGTAAAATGAGCATTACAAAAGTATTTATTTTTAAAGATTTTCCAATGGGTTGTTGCAAGGATCCTTTAATATTCACATCTTTTTTTATTCTATGATATATAGCGAATGCTTTCAGGCACCTTGAGCATGAAGCAATTTTTAACCATGGTGAAGTATTAACAGCTATATGTATATTTTTTTTCCCATGTAGAATCTCTCCCTGTAGTCTTTCCAGTGAAATTATAAGGTGTAGTATACATATTCACTCTAGGTTCAGCAGATAGCTTTGCTCTAGAAATCCACAGAGATTTCTTCTCCTAAAACATAAAATGTCCTTTGAAATTTATGAAGTATCATATCTCATCAATTTGATTTATTATCAGTAGTATCAGATGTATTCTTTACTGTATGAGACTTGAAATCTTCCTGATTTTTGGAGACTTCATCTTTTTGCCACAGTAGGAATTAAGAAAAAGTTTATATAAATAAGGTGTGATTAAATAAAATAAGTTTATTTCTTGGCAAATCAGTCTTTCTTTGCATTTTGTCAAATGTCTGATATAGAATATGGCACCACCACCTACAGCTCCTGACAGATACACTTTACTGATATTTAAATGAATTATTATTTATCTTTCATTGCAGTAATGCTAACACCTATTTGGCAGTAATAACCCCATAAAGTACTTGATTTGAGGCAGCTTTGAAGATGACATTGTATCACTTGTCAGAGTTCTCCAGAACAAAGTATTGTTCTCCTGCCACTTGTTTTTTCTGCTCTATTTGAAACAGTAATACTGGACAATATCATATTAAGATATTACTTATGCCTAATGCACTGTCCGGTTCAAAAAAGTTTCCTGCAGATGTAAACCTCATGTGATGCAGATGCTGCGTAAATGTCCCAGTCTGCAAGTAAATGAAGCTTGCCTTTGTCTGTATCAAGGCATTGGGAATATGCCACTTGATAATATCAAAAAGGTCAAGAAAAGTCAGAGCAATTATTCAAAACTGAAAAGTTGCATGTGCATGCTAACATTTCATAGAACCGGGGATCAGGAACAGGAAGTTCTTGACTTCAAAATGAGTCCTCAGATTTAGAGTTGAAATGATGAAAAAAACATTCACACAGATTTTATATTTCCTTCTAATGCATATGTTTGTGCTGGTAACTGCTTCTCCAGATTCTATTACCCATTTACCTACTATTTTGTTACCATGGGCTGAACAGGCTGCAGTTTTAAAGGAGATGCCACAATGAAATGAGGATCTAATCTAATTTCTAAGGCCATGCTTCCTTTTTCCTTAAAAAAAAAAAAAAAAAAAAAGAAGAAAAAAAAAGGAAAAAAAGGGGAAAAAAGAGGGACAGGAATTATAGTTTAAATATGTCAGAAAACTTGGACCATGTCATCTCTGTGTGTGTCTTCTCAGCTTCACTACTGGCTGAATCTGCAAACAAGTAGCAGGTGAATCCATGGGATGGAGACCCTGGGTCCCCAGATGCCATGGGCTGGACTCCTGTAGCAGGCCAGGAGAGATCCCCAGGCTCTGTGCTACTGGAGGTGGTGGCCGCTCTTAACATCTCTTATACTTTGTGTGATTGTTTCCACGTACCTGTCTTTTGTCTTAGCAGAAATAAATTCGTCACCTTTTGTATCCTCAGATTACTTATTTTTTTCTATTTTTATTATAACCAACATATTTTGCCATGGCTGTGTGCAAGGACCAGTGAGAACGATAGTGAGTGGAAACTGCTCAGGGTCAGAGGATGCCATCTATGTCACTCTTCCTAATAAAAACTGCTACAGTCACTCAGTAATAAGAAGAAAGTGGTTATTGTGACAGGGTTTTCAGGCATGAATGATACTTGCATATTGGGAATGACAAAAAAAAAAAGAAAAAAAAAAGAAAGAAAGAAGGAACTGACTGTGAGTATGGCATAGGTAGAGTGAATTGGTTAAAAAATGTGAAAATGAATTACTCTTGGATAACAGCCGAACATAAATACAAGTAGTAAATGTACACAGCAGTTCATAACATTGAAGAATTTTAGATCTGTAAGGTACCATGTGAGGCAAACAGAATCTTGAGGATGAAATCTTTTCCAGACTTTGTATTTGCTTACTTTACTAGCTAGAAAACTTGGATAAATTTCTCACCCTGAAGACTTAAAACACATTGCTGCTTTTTCTTCAAAGCCCTTTTTACTTTCACATATGCCTTTGCGAATAATATTCGGCAGTATATTAAATCTGAATTTTATTCAACAGTGTTAAATATGCATACATCCACTGACTTCCTGAGATACATATTAAACTGAAATCTACCTCAGCAAAGCAGATTTGTAAAAATCCTTAAATCAGAGCCAAATCACAGTGGATCTCAACTAGATTAATAAAATGCACATCCTACAGATCTTAGTTCTGACTCAGTAAATCAATTAAATGCATCCTTTACTTAAATAATGTATATGCTGTCATATCCCCTCAACTGGGAACTTTAAAATTCTTTACTTTAAGAAGCTTTTTTTTTTTTTTTAACAAGACATCTTCTCTCCTGCATTTTCTACTTCTCATTTTGCAGTCCTCTCAGATGAAATTCCTCTACAAGTAGTTTTTGTTTTGATTGGACATTTTCTTATTTTTTTAATATATGAAATGTCAAAATAATGATGTTCAAGACAAACGTTCCAATCCAAAGTGTTTAAGATGATTTTAGATTAGGCACATTAATTCACCTGTCCCTCCCAGTTATCATTGGTATAGAGTAATATATGCCATATCCTCACTTGGAAGCTGGTAGATCTACAGTAAATTAAACAGTTAAGTTTTACCTTCATTCATTGAATAGTTAAAATAAGTGTATTGAATGTGGAAGGAAGAGCAGTCTGTTTATAATTAGGGCCTAATTCCAAATGGTGGATTTATTACACCTTTCCTAAAACTAGTGGAAGAAATGACAAAGATTTAAGAGTAAATTGAATCAGCCCTCCAAAGAGAAACATGAATGCCTTCTGCATTTAAATCGAGGGAGTTGGAATTAGAATTCTAGGTGGCATACAAAGATTGCATACCTAAAGACTAACTCCAAATACTGTTTATAGTGTAATTCTTGTCTAAATCACTGGGAAGGTTTGCAGAAATAGAAGGTGCATCAGGCCATCTAAGCAGTTGGTAAGTTTAAGACAATCAGAAACCAAAGAAAAATAATTTATAAAGAAAAGTTAACTGAAAGTAATAAATGGAAAAAAACCCAACATTCTCCAACAAAGACAAGCAAAAATAGATAGAAAAAAATACAGAAGCTCCACTATTGCCACATATTTGAGAATCTGACCACACTTACAGTGATGGCTAGACATGAAGTGGTTACTGAAAAGCTCAACATTACAGCACTTGTTTCCTTGTACAGTTCAAGGGGAAAATTATTTACCTTAAAAAGCCCTTCTCAAAAGAACAGGAAGCTGCTTGAAAATAGCCAGTAAGGAGACACTGAAGGAGAAAATCTATGTTAAATCCTATCTGTCTGGGTGATGGATTCCTTCCTTACATTTGTCATCATTTTGTGCCTAAATCCTTCTGTCTATTGTGAATTATTCAGTGCATAGGATAGTACAGGTCCTTCTCTTCAAGGCAAGACTCATTTGTAGAAAAAAGGTGAATGGAAAATATTTGGGGTTTGTCGTGTTTTCCAGGCATTGACATACCCCTAAACTTTCTGAGAGCAATGGAGAGCTTAGCAATAGTTTTATGTTTACCTCAACATTCTGAGATGTAATAGGCTTCAGTTTAAGTGCAAGTGTGCTACTGCCAAACTGTGTACTAAACGAAAACCAGTAATATACTGATTCCTTATCCTGTGTATTTTATCTTCTTTCATTGTCCAGACTGTCTTTATAACTTATTCAAACTGATTCAATATGAAATGTTTACAAGTTCCCATGATATCTCATTTTATCTTCTGGTAGACTTCCTCATCTGAGTTTGTTTTTAAGGTAAAAAATACAAATTACAATAGATCTTGCTCTTGTGCTCCCTGCCTAATATGAAGATAATGTAGTTCAGTTTAAATATACTATAACTCCTCAAGTCAAATCTTAATCCAATTAAATATGTGCTTCTTTAGATCCCTAAAGTCTCCCAATTCAAATAATAATAATAAAAAAGAGCCTTCTTAAAAGGTTTCTTATGTTAAATTGGTAGTAAATGTATTCTCAGATATAAAAGAACTTAATTGTATTTGTAAAACTTATGGTGGCATCTACAGTAATTCATGGGATTTTTTATCTCTCAATACACATTTCTACATCTGCAATTAAATAAAAAATCTGAAAGATTGTGTTTATGATAACACATGAAACAAATTTGCCTATTAAACCCATGGAGATAAGCTTCACTTAGAGGCGGTAGCATTTTTTTTGGTTTTCCGATGGGACATAAATTCTCCTGTATCACAGAATCACAGAATCACAGAATCGTTGTGGTTGGAAAGGACCTCCAGGGTCATCAAGTCCAACCTTTCTCCT
>JAVSBS010005488.1:84588-102387 GCA_033124195.1 Coracias cyanogaster
CAGGCTGTACTCCTCTTCCTCCACCCAAGACAGAAACACCTTCTTGGTAAAGAATTGAACCTTCAATGTACAGTATACCTTTTCCTAACATTACTATTATTCATTAGTGCTATTACAGACTTGCTTCTCCAACTCCATCAGCTGTACCTGGGAATCACTAACTCTAGCTGTTATCTTTCTTTGCAGATAGTGCATTTATCAACAGCAATTCCAAAACTATTGTACCTGTTGCTTTAATAAACCTAATAGTTTTTTATGCACTCTCTCAATACAAGTGCCTTCGCTGAGTCTCTGAGGCCAAATTCTCTGCCTTTGGGCTCTGGCAGAAAAATGACTCTCTCACCCTTAAGGTAATAGTTGTATGCTTACATTCTTTCTTATTTTCACTACATAAAATTCTGTTTTGTGAATAAAAAACCCCCTCCTCCATTAAGAACTAGACTTAAATAATTTTTAATGAAAATCCCTTTTTTTAAAAAAGCTGTTTAAAATAATTTATTCAGTAGTAAAAAAGCATCTAAGCTTATCTAGAAAGCAGCTGGAACAAGTTGCTGAGGGAGGTTGTGAGGTCTCCACCCTTGGAGATACTCAAAAGTAATCTCTACACAATCCTGAACAAGTGGCTCTGTGTGGCCCTGCTTGAGCAGGAGGGTTGGACTAGATGACCACTTCAAGTGCCTGCCAACTTCAGCCATTCTGTGATTCTGAGTTTAAAAACACACTTGCAAAATAAAGGATATGTATTTAAGTTTGTATTTCACAATTTTTGTCTTTTTAAAAGTGATTTTATAAAACAATTTAGATAAAAGATTATAAGAATTTATTCCCATTACTATGCCAAAAAACATCAGTAATTCATTAAAAATTTGACAGGTTTTAGTTATCTTGCTTCCTTAGGCTTTTGATTGCACATATCTTGTATATGTCAGATCATCATGTTACTTTCTTTAAAACCCCACTCTTCAATATGCTATGAGTTCGTTTTTACTAAAAGTAACTAAACATCAAGGCACAGTGATAATGCTAGTTTTTTCTTCTACTTGATGTAGACTAAATCATAGCCACTCTGTATTTCCTTGACAGTCTATAGGGCTTTAGGTTACTGTGCCATTTTATTTTAAGTCAAATGAAGACCTATTTTATTGGGTTTTTTAAAGTTATATTACAGACTAGTGTATTATCTTTTAAATTATATAACCTTGGATCCAGTTTCTGAACTACTCCTTTTTCACTGCTGCTTGTCAGCACTGAAATGCCTTCAAATAAGGCATGCTAAACCCTAACTCTTCCCACTGACTTTAAAACTTCAGAAAATGTCAGGAGATCGACTCTCTCCTCCCCCTTCCCCTGTAGACGACCTCAACCCAAAGCGTTGATGTGGTCTGTCTCCTATTACATAGCCTGAAACAAATATTCTGTAGACAATATAAAAGCAGAAATATTCCCATAAACATAATCACTGAATCCTAGCAAAACATATAAACACAGCTCCCAATGCAGTATGTTTTTATTGGCTATGGAGAATGCCACTGCTGTCCTTCATTCCTATTCTCCCTTAGAATAAATGGAAAAAGGACTGATTCTCTTTTATTCTAAGCTAGTCATATGCCTACAACATCTATGTGTTGTCATGTTTTTCTGTCATATTGGCTTCTTATTAAGCCATTTGGTCCTAATGATTTTTAAACGGTTTTGTACATTTTGACAGAGTACGTCTTAAATACGAAATATAAAAGGGAAAAGTGAGATGGATGAAAGAATCAAACTAATAAATACAAGTCATAAATCCAAATACATAAATGGCTTTTTAAAACGGCAAGAAATGCCCTTGAGCTCACATTTAAAAGTCTCAGCTATGGCTACTTGCAGTTTTATACTGGTGAATCTATTTCAGGTATGATATTAGACAAGAACCTTGGTGTAGATTCAGTCATTTTTGGATAGAAATGTTTATATCTGTAGAGTATAAAAAAAATCTATATACATTCTACTTGGGTAGCTCTTCTACATCTCGGATATGAATAAATATACTAGTATTCATATACTAATGGCATATAATGCTTTAGCTGTGCCAGGGTAGTTAAAACCCCACTTTTCTGTGTCTAGAAAAGTTCCAGTTGAGTGTAATTTGTTCCAAGCCTGTGCTGTTCTTCCATATCTAAATTAATTTTAAAAATTAATTTTAAAATTAATTTGTTTAAGAAAAGTTTGTACCATAATAGATGATAATAATTTAAGAGACCTGCAATTTCTTATTATTCTTCTCACCCCCTTGTTTCCATCCTCTTGTCCTGCTTGAGCAACAGTTTGGCTAAATATTAAAACAATGAAATTTTCTTTTCATTTCCCAAGAAAGGTAATTATTTGGTGACAATCCCTTATAAATTTTGAATATAGCTGGGAACCTTAATTTCATAAGCTAAATCTGACTGTGGATATTTTATGGATAATTCATAATGGGTTTAACCATGCAGAACTTTGAGCTGTTAAATAGTTTCAGCTGGATTGCCAATTGGCTGTGGTTGATGCTGTAAGGGACCTCTGATGCACTTACTCCATTGTCTGAAACATAATTCAGCTTTGATGAATTGAAAGGAAACTTTAATAGTTGTGTCAGTATACAACCTTGAGATGAAAGCCATTATACTTACCAGATCATGAATGAAGTTTCTTTGTCAAAAAGGCTATTACATTTTCATGACAAGGAAAGAGCAGGGAGGGAAAGGAGAAGACAGAAAGTAGCAAGGTAACTGGTGGTCTGATGGTCAGGAATGCCTTATGCCTGCTGCTTCCATTGAGTTTGGCAGAACCTGCACATGCTTTACACTTCTGAAAAATCAGGCCATCTGGCCATTAAAAGCCAAAAGACACTAGGCATTGAAAATGCATTTACTTTTCAATTTTGCCTATACTAATCAAAATGACCTTTCAAAGAAGAGCTGGAGAGTCAGGCTTATCACTTTTGCAGGCTTGAGTAATTTTTTTCTATTTAACAGGACAATTTGCTGAAAAATGCTGCTTTAAGAATTATGTCAATCTACCTTCCCACACAGAGTATACAGGGCTTGATTGGAGGCAAGATATGAGGACCCATTACATATATAAAAGCAAACCTCTAGAAGCTGTTCATTCACTGTTTTCTTCTAAAATGTATTGGGGGGGGAAAAACCCCCTCACATTTCATACCTAAAATAAATGTTTTAAGAAATAAAAAAAAAATCTAGTGGACGGATGACTGAGGGTAAAGGAAAGTGTGGTAACATTTCCACTGCTTTGCTTGACTAGGGGTCATTTTATCTTTAAGGCCCTCTGCCTCTTAGAATTTTAATGAAGAAAGCAAGTTGAAAGTAATGGTATAAGAAATTCAAGAATCTGTACAGTGTTAAGGCAACACCACTATGAAGAAATCATGTAGGTGGGAACAATTCTATCACATCGTTTTTGGCATTAGAAATCATACTATTTGCACATACCTCCAAAAACTTATGGTACTGACAAGTAGGCTACAACTCAAACAGTGAAAAAAGGATGCTAACATAGAAGAAAGATATGAGAAATGGGAAACCACAGAAAAAATAACAAATGGATTATTTTGTTATCTGAAACCTGCAAACAACAACACCTAAATGTAAGTATTAATTTCTTCTATTTCTTAATATAACCCTATCTACGTAAAATACTTCTATATGTTCCTGAACTGCACGAAGGACTTTTAATTTCCAAGGACCAATTATTAAAAACAGAGTTAGCTACACAACAGAGTATTTCATCCTTTCTGATTCCTAACATGAATATTATGACATATTAAAATGAAAGGAACTGTGAATAAAATTTATATGCTTCCAGGACATAGATATCATTTAACATACCATAAGTACCCAGGAGGAGAAAGGAAGGTATGGAGGAAACAATGATGGTGCAATGCCGTGCTCCCCTGGGCATGTCTTTCCCAGCCTCAGTGTCCCTGCATATCTAGGCTTTCTGGTTGTCTGAACCCTAACGCTAAATGTAATGGCAGCCTGGGACTGAGGCTGTGGTCCCCAGTACCATGGGTGTCCTGGAGGAGAAAAGAATATGTGGAGGGAGCAATGTTGGTGCAGTACCATGCTCTCCTTGGCATGCCCTTTGCAAAGCCAGTGTCATTAGATCTGTAAACTTTGTGGTTCTCTGAGCCCTAACCCCAACTGTAATGGCAGCCTGTGGCTGAGGTCCCCAGCACCATGGAAGTTCTGGAGCAGAAAGGAAGGTGCGCATGAGGCAATGTCGGTACAGTGTCATGACCAAACGGATGCCAAGATTGATTGTAGATAACATTGAGCTAAGGAAGGAATAATTGCTTGGTGACCTAAAATGAGCTAAGTAAATTTATGTTAATTTCTGACCTCAAGAAATACGTATTCAAAGAATAAAAGCAGTTCACATTAATAAGGAGAATGATTTATCCATATGTCTGGCAAGGAACCTTACTGCATTGTTTTATTAAATTGCTGTCTATGGATTCCTACTGATGATATGCCCTTCTGGAAGACATGCATTTATGATGAAGATCAAGGAGCATCTTATTCACCAGTAGGGCATCCATGGGTCACAGCATGGTGTCAGTAGAAGTATACTTACTAGTTTTTTTCAAAACTAATAATGCATAATCATATTTCCTTTCAGGTGCTTTAGAAACAAAACTTGGCAAATTATAGTATAGACAGTATCAAGTGAGTAGGATCTACGCTGCTCACTGTTCCAGGAGAACTGAACTGACACAAACACTGAAACATTTTCCTGTGATGAGAGCAAGGCCAGAGAAATAGTCAGCCCTATCCCTGTTCACCTTTCTACCTCTGCTCTTCTCCCTTGCTAATCAGTCCATTGAGAAAATTGCATCCTAAGACTAATGCCATAGTGCCTGAACTGCTCAGTGTTTTCCTCCAACTTAAACAAACAACCTAAAAGCTAAGCCCAACACACTTCTGTTTCTTCTTAATTCCAACTTAGTTAAGTGTATTATACAATCTAAGACAAGGTGACTCTGCCAGGGTTTCTCACATGGCTCTGCTTTTATAGCAGAATCATTTAAAAACCGAAATACATAACTCATTACTTCTGACTGCTTAAAGGAGAAGGAGATGGTTTATTAAAAAAACCCAAACAAACTAACACTCAAAAATCCAGTGAAAAGGATCTGTGTTTGTCAGATCAGATGGGTAGTGTTACATTAATGAAGATTCCATTATGACCTTATTAATTATGAGGATATTCATGCATATTACTAAAATACAAATGGTAATTTGGAAAACAGCCAAAAAAAATCACATTTAATGGCGGTTTTAAAATTTATTTCCCACACATTCAAGCTAATTAAAACCTACAAATATAAGAGCTGAAAAGTGATAATATTGTTTTAGGACTCTGCTGGTGAGATTAAAGGGTGTATCATGTGTTGTCTAACCTTCAGATATTAAACTAGAGACAGTCTTTCAAAGAAAAGCAGGTGATAAGTCTTCAAGTGAGTGAGACAATACTGGAATAAAGATCAATGTGCCTCAAAGGACTATGAGAGTATAAGATGACTGGAGGCCTGAAAGCTAATGAAGGATAAACTCTCAACAGAAGGACTGTCAAAGAACGTAAAAAGTAAAAAGAAAAATCCAGGACAGGAACAAAGCATATTCTTCAATAGTAGTGAGGGAAGGAAAGATTGGAAGAATGATGTTGTGAAGTCCTGTCTGATCTTCTGACTTCTAAAAGTATGCCTCCTAGAACCAGCCTTTAAAAACAAAGAGATTTGTTTCTGATTTCCAGTGGTTCATGGAAAGTCACAAAAAGTAATTTTAACCCTTCAAAATGTATTTCATAAATGGGAGGTCATTATTTAACCACCACACGCATCATTCTGAATGTAGAAGATCATGGATAAGTCTCAGGACTTTTGGGTTATCCACCATACGCTACATCTAGGTTTATGTTAGTCATGATCCACCTTGTTCCTGATTTTCACTCACTGGATAGCTAAACTCCCTACAGCCAAACCAACCAACAAACAAGATCTAAACAGTAGTATTTCTCATATCTATTTTAGTAGGGAGAAGAGGTCAGAGGTCCTGAGGAGACATATAAATGTTCTTGAGCTTTCTGTCTAGAATGCTCGCAGTCATTATTTTTGCCACTACATCCTTTACATTATAAGCACAGACAAAAATGGAAAAAGATGGAATAACTACACCTCAATCACATATTCTAAGAGCTCAAAAGACAAAGGCCCATAATCTGGGCTTTGTAGTAATACTGAATGCTCTTAGAAAACTCCTCAGGGTGGATGAGATAACTAGTCCATAAATTCAGAATTGCTGACATATCCATAATGTGTTCATGTGAAGATTTTCAGAAGCATGCAAATACTACCACAGATACCACCTTGTGCCTAACGGGATTTTAAAAAATCAGCCTGAACAGCTAATTTTTTTGTATTACCTTCTACTTCTCAATACTCTGTGAAATATACACTAAATATTCTATTAAACACAAGCATGAATTACAGACTTAGCTGGCATAAATCACCTCTCTAAAATGTGAATAAAAACAATCAGTCTGAACTGTACAACCTTTTCCATTCTCTGCTTTCTCTACCAGACTGGACCAAATAGTTAATTTTAAGGAAGATGGCTCTCACTCTTAAAAATCTCAAATAAGCGTCTGGCAATCAGTTAACTAGAAAGTGATTGTATGGCAGTAAAGTTAATTCAGAGGTCTCTGTTGGAAAAATATTCCTTTCATCAATTCTAGCCCCTGGAATTGATTTTAATTATCAGTTTGCTTAAAAATATATTGGTAGGAGGGTCAGAGCTTGCAAAGAGATACCCCACTGCTTGAAAGCTAATGAGACACAGCTGCAAAGGAAATGAAGCAGTGTAATTAAACTTTTGTCTCCTTGATTCCTTTCTTCTGAGTATCATAGATGCTATTTTTGTATTGATGAAGAACAAAATATTTAAATAATTATTTTTAGCCCTCAGAAGTACAGATTTAGAGATCCTTCTCATCCACATTTCCAATACAAGTATCATTCCAACCTCACTTCAAGGAGTGCTCATGGTCTAATAGATCACCCTCATTTGGGTCAGTGACAAAAGACTGGAGCTGGAGGTAAGAATCTCTTCTCTAACAAATCAACTCTAGGCTTAGTATTCACAGCACATACAGACTAAGGGAAGAAGAACTGATCTTAGCTTTTGCTTCAGCTGCAATTTCATAGCAGTTTTCTTTGTGAAAGTATTTACTCTAAGCCATATTTTCACAATTCAGAGGTTTATGGTCAAATAACTGAACATTTTTGCACTCTTAGCTGGTAGTATATGTCCAATGATTGATAAACTTAATGTAAAAATGAAAGTAATGAATATGCTGATCTCTGAGTATTTAAAAATATTTCCTCATTTAAGGTATTTTTATACTGCATTGTGGCAAATGGTCTAACTTGCTGATATCAGTTATCTACCATTTAAAGATTGATTATTTCAATGAGAAATATTCTATAGATGGCACCAAGTATGCTTTTTTAAAGCAAATGTCTTCTTTCAAATGAAACAACCTCATGGAAAAGTACTAATGTGGGAAAATGCAATGAATATTTATTTAGTAACAGGGAGTCAAAAGTATTTTGTTTTAGGGGTCTTTTTTTGTTTGTTTGTTTTGTCTTTTGGGGTCTTCCTGATAAGCCTGGACAACAATTAGTGCTTCTTTGCATAAGAACTAGATGGTAGTAATTGAAATAAAACATCCAGATGTTGAAGCAATCATTTTTGCCTTTTCACCTTTGTAGCTGCTGATCCCTTTTTATACACAATTAACAATGTAAGCACTGAATAGCTAGTCTCGGAAAACGGTGCCATAAGATTTTCATTCCTGTGAGTCTTTTCTTCCAAGTACTCAAAGGGCAATTTTGATGTTCTCAAAGAGGAAAAAATTTAAAAGACCGAAAAAGGAAACATTATTTATATCCTGGTAATTAAACCACACTCCAGATCTATGGAAATGGACATTTTTGATATTGAGAAATATGATATCTTGGGAGGGAGGGGAAGCATACAGATTTAAAGTAGCTCCAATTCCTCTCTATAGAGATCTTTTCTATGCTGAAACAGAATTAGATAAGGAAAACAAAAATCCTATAAAAACAGATCTGTTAAAATTTACATGTTAAAATGGACTTGTACATTGAAATGCTTTGATAGTTACATTACAGCCTGTCGTGGTCCGAGCATGCAAGCTCCCACACAGCCATATAATCACAGAATGCTAGAGGTCAGAAGGGACCTCTGGAGATCATCAACTTCTTTGCTAAAGCAGGTTCACCAGGAGCAGATTGCACAGGAATGTGTCCAGGCAGGTTTTAACATTCTCCAGAGGAGTATACTTTGCAGCCTGTTTGGGAAGCCTGTTCCAGTGCTCCATCACCCTCACAATAAAGAAGTTTTTCCTGATGTTTAGATGGAACTTCTTGTGCTCCACTTTGTGCCCATTGTCCTTTGTCCTATCACTGGGCACCACTGAAAAGAGTCTGGCCCCATGCTCTTGACATCTGCCCTTTAGAACATTGATAAGATCCCCTTGCACCCTTCTCTTCTCCAGGATTAACAGCCCCAGGTCTCTCAGCCTGTCCTCATAAGAGAGATGTTCCAGTCCCTTGATCATCTTTGTAGCCCTCCATTGCACTCTCTCCAGTAATTCCTTGTCTCTCTTCAACTGGGGAGACCAGAACTGGGCACAATACTCCAGATGTGGTCTCACTAAGGGAGAGTGGAGGAAGAGGAGGACCTCCTTCAACCTGCTGGCCACACTCTTCTTAATGCACTCCAGGATACCATTAGCCTCTTGGCCACAAACGCACATTGCTGGTTCGTGGTTAACTTATTGTCCACCAGGACTCTCAGGTCCTTCTCTGCAGAACTACTTTCCAGCAGGTCAGCCCCTAGGCTGGACCAAGCACCAAACCCTAGGGAACACTGCTAGCTACAGTCCTCCAGTCAGACCCTGCACCAACAACCCTCTGAGCTCCATCATTCAGCCAGTTCTCAATTCACTTCCCTATCTGCTCATCTAACCCACACTTCCTAAGCTTCCCTAGAAGGATATAACAGGAGACAGTGTCAAAAGCCTTAGTGAAATTAAGGTAGAAAACATCTACTTCTCTCCCTTCATCTACCCAACCAGTCATACCGTCATAGAAGGTTATCAGATTGGTTAAACATGATTTAAGCATGATGATGGTGAATCCATGTTGATCACTTCTGATGACCTTCTTGTCTGAGGTCTGCTTAGAGATGACCTCCAGAATGAGCTGTTCCACCACCTTTCCAGGGATGGAGGTGAGGCTGATTAGTCTGTAGTTTCTTGGGTCCTCCCTCTTGCCCTTTTTGAAGACTGGAGTGACACTGGCTTTCCTCTAGTCCTCAGGTACCTATCCTGTTCTCCATGACTTTTCAAAGATGATGGAGAGTGGTTTAGCAATAACATCTGCCAGCTCACTCAGCACTCGTGTGTGCATCCCATTGGGGCCCATGGATTTGTGGGTATCCGGTTTGCCTAAATGATCTTTACCAATCCACCTCAAACAAGGAAGAGTCTTCCCTTCTTCAGACTTTCACCTTCAGGTACTGGGATTCGTGAGGGTTGGCCTTAGCAGTAAAGATGGCAGCAAAGGCAGCATTCAGTAACTCCACGTTCTCTGTACCCTTTGACACGAAGGCATCCTCAGCTGCAGGCACACATTTTCTCTAGTCTTCCTTTTGGTACTAATATACTTGAAGAAAACCCTCATTGTCCTTGAAATCCCTTGTCAGGTTTAATTCCAAGCGAGCCTTGGAATCTATCTCCAATAACATATGAGATTATAAAAAAGAGATCATATCCTCCAGTTTCTTCCTGTTTCTGTTTCTCCAAGGAAGGGTAAAAAAAATATTGCCTCTCATCAAGATCTTAGCCAAGCACTACTAATAAGGGAAAACAAAAAAAATCCCAAGGGACCACAAATCTTCAGTCTACCCTTCTTATACACATCATTAACTAGATAGTAGAATAGAATGGAATGGAATGGAATGACATAGCATAGCATAGGATAGAATTGATTTCAGTTGGGAGGACCTACAACAATCATCTAGTCTCAGTGTCTGACATAACACAGCTAAGTTCTTAAAAGTGATTTATCATTTCCAATAAGATAATTGAATTGTTGTTATTATATTATGATTATGGTTATGATTATTATTTACTTCACCTCTGAAAATTAGAGACTAAATTTTTTCTCCTTTGTGTGAAGTAGCAGCTGTCTTCCATGAATAATCCTGAATGCAGTGCAATGGATTATTGGTGAAGACAGCACTCAATATGAATGAGCAAGACAGGTTCTAGATCAAAGATTCAAGATATTTCTCAAAACAAAGTAATTAATTCCTGATGATATCCTCCTCTCTACTAAGTAGAACCTGCTGTGGTATTCCAAGGACAAATGAAGAAAACACAAACTACCTTGCAAGTACAAGATCAGCTTCCATCTGTGTTCTGCTATGGACATGGTGAAATTCACCAGGACACAACAGATTAAATATCTGAGAAACTCATTTTGAGGATGAAGTGAATTAAAATAAAGAAATTATTATTTCCTTGCATCTCAGTTTTAGGTTTTTTTGCTTCTTTTTTTTTTTTTTTTTTTTTTAAAGTACAATTTAATTACTGTTTGTCTGAGCAGGGATAGTTTGACAAATGCAAGCAAATCTGATGGGAGGTAATGATCTCTGTTCATACTAAAGCAGTCCTAAAATTTTTAGACAGAATTGGGTCAAAAGTGTATGTAAAATCATAACTGTAATTTTATATCTTAATCACAGGCTTTTCAGAGAATAAAGATTCAACTTAGCAGTCCTGAGTGCAGTCAATGGCATGCTAAGTGCTTATTTTTCAAAATGTCTAAACAAGAAGTAATGGGGCAAAGAATGATAAAATAAAGCTGTGTTTGGTAATGAGAACCTACATCACCCCAAATGGAGATCATACCATTCCTGCTTAATGCAAGCTGTTTTCACATTATCTGTGTTATAATTGTGACACATAAGAATGCTATAAGGAGCCCTCCAAATATAAAAAGTAGAGATATCTGTCAAACTTCAGCCTGTGCATTTCTATTAAATTGAAATTCATAAACTCTTTTTAATTGTTGGAGTAAGGAATGCACTTGGTTAGCTTTAGCATGGGGCAGATGAGCAGCTTGGAAAAAGGAAGCAGCTTTTGTTTTGAATATCACTTGCTTTTCCAGTAAATTATCTTTTTTCCACCCCAGCCTGTAAGGTCCTT
Organism: Coracias cyanogaster; assembly: GCA_033124195.1. Lineage (NCBI taxonomy): Eukaryota > Metazoa > Chordata > Aves > Coraciiformes > Coraciidae > Coracias > Coracias cyanogaster. Next base: position 95,929 of record JAVSBS010005488.1, read on the forward strand.
TTTGGCCACAAAATGCTGTGTGAGTAGGTAGGAATGGAAAATTCTCACTAGACCATATTGAGCACTCATTAGAAAAACCCACATTTTTTTGCAGAAGAGAAGCTGCTGCATTGTAACCTTTTTTAACCCCCTACTTACCACTCCATACTCAAGATACATAAGATTCAGTTACATTTTTGCCTCCAGTTATGTCAAGTTTAAAAAGGAAAATGAGATCCTAACAAGACTGGTTTTGAAATAGCTGCAAGTCATAACTTTTAAATGTTGGAACTTACTGTGCAATGTTCTAGACATCTTAAGTGAATAGTCCAAACGACTCAACACCAGGAACATTTCCAATATAAACTTTCAATGCATTCTAGGTGAGATGGTTTGCAATCAAACCACACAGAATACTATTTAAATGTTAAAGGGGTCTCCTACTTTCTCTTTGAATAAGATTTACATACTTGCTTAATAGTTTCCCCAGCTTCAGTAACTGGAATGCCTTCTCTGCATTTTTCAAGTTACAATCCATTACTTTAACATTTTAATTTGTGAAAATCCATTGTGCTTTCTTGTCTAGAATATTTGGGGAAATAGCAGTCTTGGGAGTTCTGCTGTGACTTAATTCACCGTAACCCCCCAGCACTGGGTTTGGGTGTTGGTTTTTCTTCCTTACTTTCCCCTATTTGTTTAGAAGTAACTGCTTAGGACCTTAAAATACAAGCAAAATCCAAGGCTGAGAGTCATTTTGCAACGTTTTCTCACCATAGCATATTGTATAAAACATACAACAGGTCTTATAGGCTCTCCATCATCACTAAGAATGTTGCTTCTCCACTGAATCTTAATTTCCTTTTTTTCCTGAATTTAAGGCAAACATCCCCTGGGGGAAAATAGTTCAATATTTTTAGACAAGAACCTATAGCTTAAAAAATCTCTCTGACCTAGTTCAATACTTCAAACTTTTATTGTATTAGCATCTATTTATATGGTATTACTTGTATGTCACAGTTGTGGAACCTTGAGTACTTATACGGTCCACCTGCAGGAGCTCATAATATATGAGGCAAAAAAAGGACATGGAACATTCTCAAAGGTAGCCTTTTGCCCTAAAGTAGAAAAAGAAGGTATTCTTAAACTCTTGAAAACAGGAAATATAGAGGTAAAGAATGTGGTACTCTTGCAATTTAACTTCACTTTGACCTCTTGCAAGTAACAATAGTACTTTATGATGAGGAAGCATGCAAGCCGGACCTACAGCTCTCCAGAGCATGGAATCTAGGAACTCTGTACAGCTACTGAATCAATAGGATACACTCACAAGCCTCAGTACAATGTTGTATAGAAATAATAGCATCTGAATGCCAATAGCAAAAGCCTGTTTTCAGGCTAATACGTATTGCCTGATATGTTTAGGATTGCATAGTACCACATATTACTTCTGGATTAGGACCAAGACAGTAACTGAAATGACATAAACAGTGAAATGACATAAAATTCAGCTAATGTTATCTTCACTACTGATCAGCATAAACTTCTACAAAATAATCCAGTTAATCTGGTAGCATACTCCACAGACCTTAACTTGGGACACTGTTGCTTAACTACAGCTCATTCTTCAGCAAAATTATTTGAAATTGACTTTAAATTAAACAGGTGGGTGTGAAAATGCAAAAGCAAACAAAGAAAAAAGACAACACTGTTGCTTAGTTCATTTCTGTTACTAGAACAGCAATTAAAATGAGGGTTGGGAAGGCCCATCAACACCTAATAGGAAAAAAGAAAAACTGATGGTTAAACACATTCCACCAAACACAGCAGCCAAGAAGCAAAAATTACTCATTAGACTTGCAGTCATTATCTTCCTGTGTAAAGAGAAAAGAGACCTGTTGCGATGAGCTCTTCCCAGCCCCCAAAATTTTCTGTAACTCTGCTCAAGAGATAACCACATCTGATAGATATAATGGTTGCATCTGGTCATGATGACTGCATAGGGCTCAAAGTGGACAGGTAACAGCACAGTATCCAAGGGCTATTGGGACCAATGCACCCACCTAATCACAGTGCTGGCCAATGTCTGATTCAAGCCAAATTTGGAAGAAACAAACTTCTGTAGTTGTTATGTAAATATGACTATAAGCCAATTATCTTACTCCATGAATAGTGGGCAGCCCAGGGCCCATTGAACTCTCCTGCACAGCAGTGGTCTGCGTGCCAGGATTTGCCTTTGAGTAAGGATGCCTCTCAAGCTTACTCCGTGAGGCCAAGAGCTTCCTTGCTGCAACAGATTCTTGGTAAGTTAGCATGCTACACTTTGAAATCTTAGCTAAGTGATATAAAGGATTGATTGCACATATGTAATCATTTAGACATGAACCATTAACCAAGTCTGGGACTATGATTGGATCTAGCTGTACCTAGACTCTTCTCTGAGAAGGAGTTTACAAAGCAAGGGGTCCTTTCTGAACCTTGTAACTCAACAGGAGGGTGTCCCTGACAATTTTGTCTGAATCCATCCTCTATGCAGTAAATATTAAGTGAATCCTGCCATCGAAACTTGTTAAACTACTGTTGCATTTACTATCAAACTTTGTTAAATGGCTGCTTTATTATCAATGAACATATTGTTACTTCTCTTTTATGAGTGAAGTATGTCACTCAATCCATGACAAGACCCCATCAAAGAAAATGAGAGATGCATTCATTTATTCTGAGTTCTGCAAATAGAGTGAAAACAGGATGAAAAATCCTTTTCCTGTCCTCTTCCCTATCATACATGTAGCAAAGGCATAAAAAACCCAAAGCTAATTTCAACATTCCAGTCAGCTTCCATTCAATAGTTTTACTGTCAAGAATTGCTGTCAAGACTGGCTTTCTTGTACACTGTGCATTTTTTTTTTTTAAGTCCACTGAAACATTCACATTTCATCACCACGAACTTGCTATGTTTTCTAATTACTGTAAGATTCAACTTGTTCTGCTCCGTTGATGCTTCGCCAAAAATATAGTCTCTGTGCAAATTAATATTTACTGTGTTATCAGTGAATAATGCAATGGTTCCTGTACTTAGCCATGGCTCAAAACATAAACTAGGCTCCTTAGCTAGAACTGAGCATTTTATTTTGAAGACACAAGTTGAAGTAAACCTTAGACAACATCCAGCTCCCTGTTTGACTAAAATTCTTTCTTTAGGCTTTCATTTGCCTGTCTCCATAATGGAAATATGTTTCTCATTGTTAATTCTGCTCAACGTATCCTTTGATTCTTTGCATGATTTTAACTGCTTGTATCTGCACTAGACTGAAAAATTTTGCTGTCTTTTTACGAAGATTACTGGAATACTGTGCAGAATCACCTCCGTGAGGCTCATAAACAGGAAATATTAGCAGAGAATGAGTGCCTGAAAGGTTGCAAATTAGCTTCATAGCATTAATGCTTAAGTCATGCAGAGTCATTAGGAAATAATACTTTATTTTATGAGTAATTGTTGTGTAACATACATCAAAGAACTACTGTGAATGTTTGTCTAATAAAGACAACAGTTTAAGGATTAGCCCATACCATTGGTTTGGGAAAGAAGCATGATCATTATGATCTGTCAGCAGGTGATATATTCTATTAAAACAGGCTATATACTAACATAAGTATTTATGCAGCTGCTTATAAAAAAATCACATCCAAAACATACAAATGAATTACTTAATTTCAAGAAACACTTTGTTTATTACTACTGTCACTAGGGTGGAAAATAGAAGTGGACAAAAAGCCATCCTTAACCTCTGACAGCTAATAAATACAATGATGCAGTCTGCCAAATGGACTATGAAACTCCATGATTAGACGAGCAGGCAGCAAGCTCAAAGGGTAAGAAAGGAGCTGGTTGTTAACCAAAAGTGTTATTACTTTATTATTGCCTCTGCAAAGAACAGAAGCCATTTGTCTTTCCAAACACAATCTCTGTAAATAATGAAGGATGTTCTGTAACGGGAATAATAAACTGTCAGTTGTATTTTTATGGCAGCAAGACACATATCAGGATTGACCTTGTGGAAATATAACTGTGTAGAATCACAATAAATATTGCTCCACATGTTTTCATGATCTATCATTTTTATTTTTAATTGCTACAAACAACTAAAACACAGCACAGAAGGAAAGCTTTGGCATTCAGCAGGGGTTTAGGAGCCCTCTGTGCTTTCCAGGCTTTTGGTTGCAGGATTTTTACAACTCCAGACCTTCTGCAGAAGTACTCCCATTCATCCTCAGGGACTGGTTCTTTCATTTTTCTAGGAAGCTGATTTTTGTCTTCCTATCCATACAAGTACCACCCTGTAGCATTTGTCAAGTGCTATTGCATTTTTTACAGTGACACCACATGAAGGCACTCATTCCCTGACATATAGGTCTACCAGAAGAGAATATTCTTTCTCTACACAGGGACAAAATTCTCCAAAAAGATTTCTAAGCAGGCTCTGAGACATGATGTAGACTTTCTGAGCCACCTGGTCCCTTATCTTGTCATGGTTCAAGTCTCCATAATCTAAATAAAGTAATAATCAATTCTATTGACTTCAGAAAGATGACTCTAGAACAGCACTACTGAGTGGGATTTAGGCATTGTCCATGTGGTTTATATAAAAAGTATAAATATAATTTTTCCCTCTCTGTATTCAAGTACACCTTCAGTAGGGTCATCCGACACACATGGATCACAGACTGAAAACAGGCATCTGAATCGCACCCAAAGCACTGTAAGGTGAATGAGAGATGCATTTGTCAGATATGTTTATCTGATGGGAGGAAGCAGTAGCAAGTAGGCTGAGAATGTCTGAGAACACCAACTTCAGTGGCAATACCACAATAGCACCCCACTGAATTCTGTGTTAAGGCTGCCAAGGCTTCATGTTTACTTATACACTTGTTTTGCTGGTACATGTTAACTAAAAATGGTAGTTCATATGAAGAGAAACAAATGTCATATACAAGTATAAGGGATAAGCAATAGGAAACTCCATTTAGGAATGGAATATGTCCTCTCTGATAGAATGGGTCAGGTAAAAACTTCAGGGGAAAAGGCATAAGCGTAATAACTGACTGGTTTTTGAGAACTTAGTTGACCAACCTTATCCAAAGCAAAATACACCAAAATGGACATTGTAATCTCAAATGGCTACGAACTGTTAGAAAGCAAGTATACACGCAATAGAAAGACTAGAATGGAAGAATATAATGGAAGAGTTATTGTCCAGCAGTATGAAATCTTAAAATAGTTTGGGTTGGAACAAATCTTCCAAGGTCATCTAGTCCAAACCTCCCTACAGTAAACAGGGACATCTTCTACAAGATCAAATTGCTCCAAGTGCCATTCAACCTGACCTTGAATGTTTCTAAACATGAGGCATCTACCACCTCTCTGGGCAACCTGTTCCAGTGTCTTACCACCCTCATTGTAAACAATTTTTTTCCCTATATCTAGTCTAAATCTACTCTCTTTTAGTTTAAAACCATTATGCCTTGTTCTGTCACTACAGGCCCTACTAAAAAGTTTGTCCCCATCTTTATTATAAGCCCTCTTTAAGAAAAGCCACAAGGTCTCCCTGGAGTCTTCTCTCTAGGCTGAACAACACCAGCTCTCTCAACCTGTTCTCATAGGAGAGGTACTCCAGCTCTCTGATCATTTTCATGGCTCTCCTCTGGCTCAAACAGGTCAATGTCCCCCTTGTACTGGGGACTCCAGAGCTGGGCACAGGAGTCCAAGTGTGGCCTCATGACAGTGGAGTAGAGGGGCATAATGAACTCCCTCAACCTGCTTGGCCGCCCTTCTTTTGATGCAGCCCAGGATACTATTTACTTTCTGGTCTGTGAACACACTTTATCAGCTCATGCCCAACCTTTCATCCATCAATACCCCTAAGCCCTTCTCAGTAGGGCTGCTCTCCATCCCTTCATGCCCCATCCTGTGTTGTTACTGAGGTTATATGGAAGATAAGTTATTGTGAAGGTGCTTCCTCCACAAAATATTTCCATTTCACTTGAGCTAGATATTTTGCCTATCTTTCAGTTCTTTTGATCTGTAAAATGTAAGAATAGTTGTGGTGGGTTAACCTTGGCTGAGCGCCAGGTGCCCACCAAGCCGCTCTACCACCCCCCCTTTTCCTCTCCCTCCTCAGCAGAGCAAAAAGGGGAAGAAAAACTAAGATGGAAAAAAAACCCTTTGTAGGTAAAACAAAAGCAGTTTAATAACAACAGAAGCAAAGTGTCGCGATCCGCCACAAAGCTAAGCAAATCCACACATGAAAGCAAAGGAAAACAAAGATACGTTCTCTACTTCCCATCAGCAGGTGATGTCTGGACCCTTCCTGGGAAGCAGGGCTCCAAGATGCGTAGCGGTTGCTCTGGAGGACAATGGAATGACATCTCCCTCCTCCTCCTTTTCCCGCGCTTTATAGTTGAGCTGATGTCGTATGGTATGGA
>JAVSBS010005489.1:0-15433 GCA_033124195.1 Coracias cyanogaster
TGTTCCCGTGAAGGCCTCAAGTCCGTGTGTGCCAGAGGCAGAAAGCAAACCCCATCCTTTCCCTCTTTCTTAGGGAGGGATACAACAATCCCCAGGTATCTGGTGAGAACCTGATTGGCCTCAGCAGGGCTCGTCGCCCGCACAACGCTATCTTTGTGAACTTTGAGGATGAAGAAATCCCAACTAAACCACTGGATGCTGCTGTGCAGACCTGGAAGAAAGTGTGCACCAATCCTGTGGATAAAAAGGTGGAAGAAGAGCTGAGAAAGGTACGTGCCTTTTTCCTGAGCTGAGCACTGTACCACAGCATGCTGTATAGGGAAAAACTGCATGCAGCTGTTTCCTCTGACTTCCCCAAAAATCCTTGGGGACGGTAGCTGACTGACACAGCCAGTGACAGTAGATACCGCTGACACTGCTGTGTTCAGTTCAATTATGCAAGTCAAGATTTGAATCTGTCTTTGCAGCCAACTCACATTAAGTTCCTTTTTGTGTCCCTAGTTCTTATATTATAGTTCTGATAGCTCATACGAAGGGCCAAAGGCCCTGATACATTAGGAAGTCCATTTGGAAAGCTGAACTGCCACTGGTAACACACTTCCCACTGTTTCCTGGTTATTTCTGTATTTTAGCTCTTTGAAGTCCGTCCTGTCTGGTCTCGGAATGCAGTAAAAGCCAATATTAGTGTCCACCCAGACAAGCTGAAACTTCTGTTGCCGTATTTGGCCTATTACATGGTGAGTCTCTCCATCTGCCCTTGTGCCTGTTCAAGGCTGCTGGGAGGCACAGCAAGGGACCATTAGCTGGGTGTTCCCAGTCCTTGATCGTTTCTGCGGTCCTAGCACTAAGTACATGAGGTTAATATTGCATGGGGAGAAAGAGGGAAGGAAACTCTTGCATTTGAACAGCAGTTAAAGCCACGGAGGATTCATAAACTGTTCACTGCTTCTCATCAGCTTTGCAGTTCTGTCAGGCGCTCAGACTGGCAACAAGAGCAGATTTTTTTTTTCCTCCAAACACTTTGTAACCTTGCAAGTTAGTTTGTAAAAGCACACAAATATTTGTGCCTCCAAGCATTGATTGCCCAAGTTTCAGTATGTAAATACTAGCATGGTGAGTGTGGAAAGTGCTGGGAAAGAAATAATCCTCCGGTGATGAGGCCAAATACTAGAATTTTCTAAGAACTGTGCTGAATAAATTCTACCATGTTGTACTGTGTTTTTGTAACCATCTTCCCTCACGTCTCTTTATGCAGTTGACAGGTCCTTGGAGAAGCTTATGGGTTAGGTTTGGATATGACCCCAGAAAACACCCCGAAGCAAAGATTTATCAAGTACTGGACTTCCGAATTCGCTGTGGAATGAAATATGGTAAAAGGGCCCAACCCACAGAGACGCTCTCTCTGCTTTCTGGTTAATCCTGGTAGTACTTTTCTTTTTACTTGTTTTTAATACTCTTTCACTGTATTTCTGCTCTGACGAAGATAACACTTTCTGAGCTCATTGCTTACCATAGTTCTTCCACAAACACCTTTATTTCCTAGTATGCAATACATCTTTCCTTTGGCACATTCCAAACTCAGTGGACAGCTGGCTGACTTTCCTCCTCCACATGTTCAAAGCCCAAAGGGATGTAGCCAAACCATCTTCCCTCCCACTCAGGGGAGGCACTGAACAGTAGATTCCATTCCTTACATAGTAGCTTTTCCTCAAGGACCTCAACATCTTGTGCAGAACATGAGACCTCAGACCTTGGGACACAGCATCTTCCTGCTCTGATTTTGCAGAGGGAAAGGACCTTCTGAGCTTATCTAATACGTCCATGACAGAGCTGGCGTCCGGTCATTATTATCTGATCACATCTCCCTCCTTCCAGGTTAAAAAGTTTTGTTGATCTGATACTTCTCCTCTCCCCACCTTCCTAAAGTCACCATAGCCCAGAGACCAGCCGGCCTTTCACACACAGCTCCAGCCCTTCTGTTACTGAGCCAGGGATATTCTGCAGAGTGCTCACCCTCAGTTCATTATTGGTTCTCTTTATTCACCTCTAGGTTACGCCCCTAATGATATGCCCGTGAAAGCAAAACGCAGCACGTACAACTACAGTCTGCCCATCACTGTCAAGAAGCAAGGTAAGCTGTGCCAGCAGAAGGGCTGTCCAGCTCTTGTGGTTCTCTGTTTACCCCATCCTAGTCACCGATGGTGAAGGGTCCGCTGTGTTCTGGCTCAGCCAAAACCGGAGCTTTGTTTCTGGTTCTAGTATGGTGCTGCTGTTAAGCCAGTACAAGAGTCTCCTGCTGGGAAGTGGTGTGAGAGTCTTGGGGGCATGTCTGCCTGAGCCACAGCATGTTGTTATTAGCAGACAGAAAGGAATTCTGCAGGTAACGCCGTGGGGATTCAGCATTCGCTTCTGTTCAGGGACAGTGCAGGGTAGGGGGAACTTGTTCTCTTTTCTTTGTCAAGGGAGAATAAAAAAGGTTAGAATGACGAACAAATGCACTGCCAAAAAGCTGCCAAACTCACCCCTTTTCCCATGACGGTCTAGTAAAGTCTCTGAGGAACGAGCACACGGGCTCAGTTGCTGGGTTGGCCTGGTTCTTGCTGACCAGCTGTCCCTGTTCAGCCCATGTCTGGGGCTAAACTGCAGCAGTTGTTCTATCACCTGATGATCCCTCCCTAGCCAGGAAGGGGAATTGGGAAGAGGAGAAGAGACCCATGGGTTGAAATAAAACCAGATTTAATGAAACAGCAAATCTAATAGTAACACTAATGACATAAACTATACAAAGTTATACTCACCCAGTGGTCACAATAAACAGGAAAGCTGTCCTCAGGAGCAGAACGGTGAGTGAGCCCCTCTAGAGGTGGGGAGGAGAAGGAGGAGCCCCATCCTTGGCAAACTTCCCCCTTTATACTGAGCATGACATTTATGGTCTGGGCAACACCTGCAGCCAACTGGAGGCAGCTGCCCTGGCTTTTGCCCCTCCCAGCTTAAGCTCTTGGATGACTCCAGACTGCTAACAGCCTGCAGACCGTCGTTGGCCTGTGATTCTGTCCCAGCCAAACCAGGACACCAGCAGAGTTGATGCAACGTAGAGAAGTGACAGTACAACGCTGCTGAGTGAAAGATGTCCCTCATTAGGTCTCTTTTCTTTTGTCTTGCAGTAAGTCACACAGTCAGTGTTCATGATCTGAAGCAGGGGCTTGGTACATCCGGTGCATCCGGTACAAAGAAGCCTGCTTCCAGCAGGTATAAACTGAAGGTAAGCATTGCTCTTTTTTACCAGAATCTTGAAAAAGCTTAGTGAAAAGGGGTGTTTTCTGTTTTGTCAGTCATTAAGGGGCCAGCTGTGAGTGAGTTGATGTCCTCAGACGTATCGGGGGAGCTGCTAATTGTACCTGTCACTGCAGAACTTTACTGGCTGTGCACCAGATGTATTTCTGACATGCTGCACGATGGGATTGGTACTCTCAGCCCCAGTCTTGGATGTGATGAGCATTTTGTTTCAATTAGCAACGTTGGAACTTTATGGGTCGTGAGGTGCAAAAAATCATCCTCTATTTATCAGGTCGTCCTGCAGAATCCAGCATGGCAAAACAAAGACAGGAATCTTTTATCCTTCCTTTTTTGCCAGAATGAAACCCATGATCCACTGTTACGCAGTGACAGGCAGCAGATGGAGCTGCAGTTCAGAGAGGTGAAATGTTCTCTGCACAACTGCGCTGTTGTGACTATGGCTGTGGTGAAATTTTGCTGCATTCTTTATTCAGCTTGACCTTTTGCCATATGCAGACCTGTGAACTGATCAGTGTCGGAAATGCTTTGCTCTTGGATCAGCACATTGGAAGAACTTTCCAGTTATGCCAGAGTTGTCTGCTACACCATAAAATGCACATTAATCCCTTCCTTGTTTCCGCCTCTTAGGAATCTATCTACATTTTCCGAGAAGGAGCATTACCCCCTTATCGGCAGATGTTCTACCAGCTCTGTGACTTGAATGTGGAAAGGTACTGCACGCTGGCAGTCTCCTGTTGGAGTTAGACTCCAAAGCTGTTTATATCCAGTCCATTCCCCTCTCCCTTCTTGACCAGAAACTTAAGAGTGTTTAGCTTCTGAATAAAAACAGACCCGACTTTTCACACATTAACTTCCTTTCCCATATGACCATTACCTGAATAACCACATCTACCATTCTAACTTGATGAAGTAACATGGAGGCAACCATAGTCTGTCTAGTAGAAGGCTGATGTTTCCTTCCCTTCTGCTGCTTTTTAGCCTACAGAAAATCATCCATCGGAATGACGGCACAGAGTCGGAGTGCACGGAGCGGGATGGGTGGTGCCTTCCAAAGACTAGCGATGACCTGCGAGATACCATGTCTGTGATGATAAAGCAGATAATCCGATCCACAAGACCTGGTAAGGATGCTTCTGACCATCACAGCATATTACTACCTTACTCCTACAGTGTATTACCACCTTCCTGAGGGTGTTGAGACACTGCAGGGCTGAGTAAGGATGGTGCAGTCAGCACTAGGGCAGTAGCATTCTTGCATTTGCCTCCTCTGTGGTGTTCTTTGTGTTCTAGCTTATTATCGTGTGTAAGCTGAGGCTGTTCCACAATGTGAACATTGGGATTAGGAGTGGCTGGGAGTAAAGGTTTTCTGTTTCATCTTCCCACCATGATGGTCTTCAGGTTTAAAATGCCTTTGCCCAGTGGTAATCAAGATCTTGTTCTTACGGATGTATCTGTGGGTGGCACTTTACTTTTCATTGATGATATTAATTGAACAAGAAGCGAAGAAATTATTTTTGCATACTGGGCCAAAGCAGCATTCCAGTGAATCGGGTCAGAATCAGGTAGAAGAGAAAGCACAGCAGAGCTGTCTCTGTTCTAGTGTTCCTGGAGTAGGAGAAGAGATTGCTCTGGGCTTGATCAGATTCTATTAGGATGTGCAATATTAGCTGTGCCCCTCCAGCTTCTGCCTTCCTCTCCCACAATTTATGAACTCTACTGCAAATGCCCCCAGGTTTCACTGAGAGAGGCATCACAGCGTGTGTCTGTCTTTCTTCCCAATTAAGCTCTTTTCTCAAATACAACAAGCAGTGAAGATGGCAAAGAGCAGCTGGCATATGAGTCTGGAGAGGATGAGGATGATGAAGAGGAGGAGGAAGAGGACTTCAAGCCTTCTGATGGGAGTGAAAATGAAATGGAGACAGAAATTCTGGACTATGTGTGAACTCCGTGTACAGTCTGGCTGCCGTTGGACAGAATTGCCTCTGCTCTTGTTCCTTGAGAGCTGAGGGTTCAGCCACCTACCCAGGATGTGGGAAAGCAGAACTTGCACTAAGATGACAGTGATCTCGCTGCACTGACAGCAGTGGCTGCTGCAGGTCATCATTCTGGATGTGTGGGAGCCATTGCCTACGTTTTTCATAACTGCTGGCTAATAAACTCTCAAGCAACCTCAATAAACTCCCAAGAGCGAGCCCAGAATCCAAACTAGCTGGTAATACACCAGGAAAGAGAAGTTGCATTCCCAGATCTCTCCCTGTGTGGGAAATGCCCCTTGGCTGGGTTGGTGGCCATGTGGAAAATGGAAAAGGTGCCCGAGGAGGTGCTGGGGGAGCACTCTGGTGTTCCTGGAGTCCCCAGGGCAGATGCTGCCTGTCTGCTGGTCTAAGGGGAATGAAAATACTGTGCCATGACTTAAGCATCAAGCCTCACTGGTAATCTTGGAAATAAAGCCAGCAGGAAAACACGCCTTCTAGCAGTGCATAATTCCCTTCTGCAGGAAAACCAGGTGCTGCTCCCTCCAATAAAAAAACCTGTAACTGAGGCCAAGCATGAAACAAAGCTTAACTCGGCAGAGTTAACGTAAGGTACGAACACAGACTGAGTCAGTGGTGGTCAGGTCCCCTCCTCTTTCCCCAGGAACATGCTGGTGTGTTGGGGAAGGAGGACAGGACAACGCCCGCCTGGGGGCAGAGACATTTGAGCATCAGTATTTTATTGCAAAGACTAATTACATTGCTGTGTACAAGTCACACTGGGCAGTGTGCTCCTTCATTGAAGTACAAAATACATATGGTACAGCCAGTCCCTCCGGTGACGCTGGGCTGCTGGGGGGACACCAGTGGGAGAGGACAGGGATGGTGGGGACCAGCATGGGCACAGAGCAGACCCTGGGGCACTGGTGCCCAAGGGCAGGGGCTGGGCTTGGGGCAGGGTGGGAGGTAGGAAGGTGCCGCTGCATCAGGGAGCCAGAGGCTCCCGTCATGTGCAGCGATGGGCAATGCCACACGAGGGGACACGGGGCTGGGAAAGCTCAGTGCTGGCCACGCTCACACACAAGCAGCCTCTTCACCACCTGATGCCAGGGGCCCGCAGCCCAGCTCCTGCCACCAGCCCTGGCCCCTCTCCTGGAGGTGGGGAAGGTGCTGCACCCACCCGGCAGCACCACAGACGGGAAACAGGAAAGATCCGCTGGAAGGAAGCGCTTAAAAAAAGATGGAGTCAGGAGCAAAAAAGGGTCCCCCTTCAGTTAGTGTTTCTTACAATGACTAAAATGAGCATCTCTGCCCCTGCTCGAGCAACTAGTGGTAGAGAAACGAGGGGGGGGGGGGTGGCTGGTGGGGTCTGCACCCTACGAGCACGGCAGAGCGCTGCTGCTGCTGCCACTGTCCCTCCCAGCAGCCTTAAATACTGTGGTGGGGTGAGGAGAGGGACTGGGCTGCGGGACAGGGGAGGCTGGGTTAGTAAAATGTACAAGTTCATCTCTTCTATTTACAACCAATAAATATTGAAAAAAAAAAAAAAAATCAGTAAACTTTTTCATTTTATACAAAAAAAAAAGTCTCATTGCTGCTTCTCCCATGGTCAGTGTTCGAAAAAGTCCGGTTAAAGCCCAAGGTGAGTGGCACTTTCTGTGGGTCAGGCAGTGGAAGCCTGAGCTCTCCGGCTCCTTGCCCACCTGCGCAGACCCAAGGTCTCTATTTACACAAGTTCAGACAGAAATTTGCTCTCCTCCTCCTCCGCATTAGGCTGGCAGCGCTTCCCCCAACGGTAGAAGAGACACTGGCGTTTGATCTTTGGTGCAAGTTTGAACACAGGCCGTCCAAGTCCAGCAGGAGGATGCGCTGGATGGGGGAGAGGAGCGAGGCCATGCAGGTTTCCAGTTGTCGAGAGCACGAGGTACCTGCTCCATCATGGCACGGACACGGCTCTTCTCCACGGGGCTCTGAGCACCAGTGGGGCTGCGTCCTTTCCAGCTTGCCTCCCAGCCCAGGGCGTCCAAGGCTTCTCCCAAGGGAAGGGCAGGCAGAGACGCGTGGCGGTGGCGATGCCAGTTATCCCAGAGAGGAAGGACGTGGAGGTAAAACAATGCCAGGAAAGCCAAAGGAGAGCACCCTGCCATGCGGGAGGCTTTGCAGCCCCGGAGTGATGGCTCATGTTCTGCTCCTTGCAAATGGCCCCTCTACAAGTCACCGCTCCCTGGCTCACTCGGACACAAGGCACCTACGGCACAGGCGGGCTCCAGCTCTGGGCTGGCCGGCGGCTGGACTTGGTGTCGCACCGTGGAAGGTTAAAAAAAATTAAAAGAGAGATATCCCCTCCACTGCCTTTCTATGTAGCAAAAAAAGACCTGATTCAAATGGGGGCTTGTGCAGAGAGAGGCGGAGGTCGACACCGGTTGCCAAAGCACCCCGGCTCTCGGTGCAGGTTGGAGATGCGCGGCCGTCCCCGCGGGTGAGGGTTGCTCCTCTCACCGTGCCAGGTGGCACAAGGACCGGCCGCAGCCAAGCCTGGAGCAGCCTGCCCTCAAGGCCCCGTCGGTGATGGGTGGCAGTGGGGCTGAGGCTAGAAGATGCCTTTGGCGATCTTCAGGCCTTTCTGCTTCATCCTGGGCAGGGTGGAGCTGGAGCCATGCTTGATCTTGACCCCCTTGGAGAAGCCCCGCTTCTTGAGCACGAAGTCGTAGTTGGCAGCAGAGTTCATGGCATAGAAGACGTTGGCATTGTCGGGGATCTTCAGCTCTGGAATTGACCAAGGATGGGGGTCAATCAGGCACCCTTTCCCTGAAAGGGGCCCAGAGTGGGGCTGAGAATTACCCCTGGGTGCTGAGACCCCTCTTGCTGTCTCCTCCCAGCCTAGCTCTGACCCCCTGCAGCCCAGGCTGCATGACCAGCTGGGGACGCAGCCCCCAGGAAAGCCCCGCACCACCCAGCACACACCTCTCTCCTCCGAGATGATCTGAACAAGCTCATAGTCTTCAGGCCGGTCCCCATCCAAGTTGTGCTTGGCCATGGCCTTGCGAATAACAACCGGGGTCTTATCCTGGCTCGTCACCTGTGAGCGCAGAGCATTATTAACCTGGGGGGTGCAAAACGCTCCAAAGCCTCCCACCACCATCTCCTCCCAAATGGACCATGCCCGCATCCGAGTGGGACGAGCCACCGCGGGTGCCCTGTACTAACCAGGATGCTCTTGTACATGTTGCCGTTGTCCACGGCCAGGCTGACGCGGATGATGCAGCAATCGTCGACCTGCTGGTTGTAGAGGGGCAGCGAGAGGGAGGAGTAGCTGGAGATGCCGGAGACTGAGCGCTTGTGGGTGCGGGAAGCTGTGACCGGCGTGGAGGAGACGGAAGAGGACGAGGCACTGCTGGAGCCGGAGCCGATGCCCGATGTGTCCAGGGAGGAGAGGGAGGTGGATTCCCAGAACTGGAGGGCAGGAAGGAGAGGGGATGCGGAGGACACAGTGGGTTTAGCTTCTCCATCGGCCACAGACGGGGTGTACCAGCGCTGGGGGAGGGAGGCCAGAGGGATCTCACTGACCTGCGACAATGGGGGACCGACACGACTACAGCCGCTGGAGGCACGAGAGCCCTGCCATGCTGCCAGAGCAGCAAAGGACAGGGGCCTCCCTAGCCCCAGTGGGTCAGAAACAGCCCCCTGGACCCCCACCTGCTCCCCCCAGCCCCAGCAACAGGGCAGAGTGGGGCAGTCCCCCCACAATGGCCACATCTGCCTCCTGAGACCCAGACCCCATGAGCTGCCCCATACCTTCTTCTCCTGACAGTCGGGGGATTCAGGGATGAAGCTGATGTTGATCTCCTCCACGTCAGAGCTGCTGGAGCCAGCGGAGGTGACACTGACAGAGTCGGTGGCGTCCCCGCTGCACAGGTACTGCCCGCACTTGAGCTGGTCGAAGGATTTCGAATGGGAGCTGCCGCTGGCGCAGGGCTCGGTGCTCGGTGGCTGCCGGCTGCCAGGAGAGACGTGGGGCAGGTGAGGAGGGAGCAGAGCGAGGGTACGTTTGGCTGGCAGGACAGCGGCCACCCCAGCCTGGTCCCCTGCAATGCTCAGCTGGAGATCCCCATGCTGGCCCCCGCCTCCACCCCGCATCCCGCCAGGGACGAGCGGACTCACTCGCTCCATCTCTTGATGATGCCCGTGTTCTTCTTTGCCTTCAACGTGTTGCTGGCTGACTCCGACAGCGGCTCGATCTCGCAGGACAGCCCGTAGCTGGGAGGGGAGAGATGAGGGTTTGAGCTCTCTGTGCTGCGCAGAGCAGAGACTGGAGCCCGGGGCAGCCCGAGGAGAGGAGCGGTGGGAGCACGGCCCCGGACACCACTCACGCTCACCTCTCGGCCTCGCTGAGCCGCTCCAGACTGTGGAACCAGTCCACAAACTGGTCCTCCTGCGTGAAGCTGTAGTTGTTGCAGGCTGACTGAAGCAGCTTGATCTGGGCAATGACTTCAAACTCCTGCAGCAAATGGAAGCCATGAGATCAGTTCCGTTTGCCAGCCCCAGCCTCCTCCCTGAAACCCCAGCGCCACACACAGACAGGTATGAATGACTTGAATCCCCCTCCCCAAAAATGAAGAACGTGACAGCACAAAAGGAGAGGAATCAACCCCAAAGTGAGCGGCACAGCACCAAGTCAGCCTCTTTCTTCCACCCCCACTGCCAAGGCAAAGCTCTCACCTTCCTTCTCTTCTCAAAGTTGATGAGCCCACCCTGGAAAAGAAGGAGCCAAACGTCAGTGTGGAGCAGGCAGAAAACTATTGCTCCCATCCTTCCCTGTCCCTTGGCTCACTGCCGCTGCAGCGTGGGTGTCCCCGCCGAGGGGCAGCGCCAGAGCAGCCCATTTCCACGGGCTGGCAGAGGTGGACGTGCAGCGTTGGGTATAGGATGTGATGTGTCAGATATAGGATGTGCAGGGGGCAGTGTGGGTTATAGGATGTGCAGGGTGCAGTGTGGGATACAGGATGTGCAGGGTGCAGTGCGGGTTACAGGATGTGCAGGGTGCAGTGTGGGTTTATAGGATGTGCAGGGTGCAGTGTGGGATACAGGATGTGCAGGGTGCAGTGCGGGTTATAGGATGTGCAGGGTGCAGTGTCGAATATAGGACACATGGGGGACCAGCCTTCCGTTCATCAGCCCAGGCTCTGGGGCTGCTGTGTGGAGGAAGGAGAAGCTTGAGATGGAGGTACATACATCCAGGAAATCCTTCATGGCGGTGTCGAGCATCACCAGGTCCGTGAGGAAGGTGCCAAGGTAGGGAATGGTGCCCTGCATCACGCCCTGCGGGGACAGCGGGGTCAGCAGAGAGCCGGGGCCAGCCCGGGGCGGGGGCATGGGGGCGGCTGGGCCAGACTCACCATCTCTCGCTGCTGTTGCTGCCGCTTCTGAGCCCTCTTTGGGTTGATCTCCAAGGTGGCGAATTTGGATGTGCCCTCCTGGGTGGTGGGGAGAGGTGGGGATCAGTGCGGGTGGGAAACTGCACTAACAGATGAGCTAAAATTCACCCCTGCTTTTATTGGTACAACTTTCCTTGTAGAGGGGCAGTGGGAAGAGGGGAAGGGGAGGAATTCAAAGCTGAGCCTCTGCATGGCTCACAGGGAGGAGAGGCTTAGTGAATAGGAACCGCCGCTCCGGCTTCCAGCTCTGTATAAATAGCTCCTTAATGGGATCTTTTGTTCCTTTTTGCATTTTGCGTCCTCTCAGGCCCCCAAACTGGAGCTAGGCTGGGAAGCTGTGGAGAGGCTCCACGGGGAAAAAGGGCATTTTTGCTGCAGCCTTTCATGAACCTTACAATCGCACCTCAAATAAAGAGGACTTTGCACCAGGCTGTTAAAATGCAGCTGCCCCTGGGGAGAAGCCATCTCCTGGTGCACTGGATCCTATCCCACTGCTTATCTCTGCTTGCTGAATTGCTCTGTGAACTTCAGTCAATGACCACTTTTGGGTGGAGAAGCAGAAAGCCCAGCCTGGTCCCACACCCCTGCCTGTTCCCCGGCCTCAGCACATCCTGCCTGCACCCAGCAACCCCGGCCAGCGCTGCCAGGGCTTTAGCCCTGGGGCTGAAACACCATGGAAACCTCTGCCAGCATCAGCCCGATGCCAGAGACATCTCCCTGCCAGAAACAGGGTGCCACGAGTGCTACTTCTCCATACCTTAATGAGAAGCTCCCGGCTCAGCGAGTGGTTGTTCTCATCGGAGAAGATCTCTGAGAGCTCCTGGAAAGTGCGGAAGCTCTCCCTGCCCAGGGAGAAACACGGTGGGGAGGTCAGCAATGGTACCACCCTGGGGTCTCCTCCTTGGGCACTCTTCTGCTCACCCAAAGGACACCCACAATCCACACAGCTCTAGGAGGGCCTTGCTGTTTGGGGGCTATTCCAGGGTAGTTTGCATGGAAAAGAGGAGGAGGTGATTTCCTCACCCTCCTTAGGTCCTTGACACCTTATGCTGGTCCCTGGGTTTTGGGCTCACTCCAAGAGGCAATAATGCCAGAGCTAAGATGATCCCATCTACACATTCAAGGGCACAGCCTCGCCCCTGAAACCTCCCTCTGGCCACAGGAGCCCAGAAGACCCTGCTTACCGTAGGACTTCATCCCAGGTCTTCTTCAGCCGGTGAACGGCATTGCACTGCAGAGCCGAGAGGATGGCTCGGAGGGAGGAGAAGTTCTTCAGGATGCGGCACTCCTAGGGGCAGAGAAGATGACAGGACTCAGTGTTAAAGAAAGCCCAGGGATCTGCTGGGAATGGCACACAGGTGAGCAGGATGGCGAGCTGTCCTACCCGAGCCACCTCGATCCACCGCTCCACCACTTTAGCCCTCTGCTGTGGCTTCAGGGACCGGTCTCCGAGACACGTGGCGATGACACAGTTGGCCACGCTATTGAACTGCGAGACCGTGGCACGGATGGTGGGTGCCAGGTGCTCTTTGCCCTTCTTGTCTCGCTGGGACCAGATGCAGCCCAGGCAGTGGTAAGGCACCACTTTTTTAAACAGCTCCTGGAAGAGAAAGGGATGGAGACAGGTCTCCTTGGTGTCCCTGGGAAGGGAACAGGCCAGGAGGAAAAGGTGGAAGGGAAGAGACAGGCCTGTGCCCAGGTGGGCAGAGCACCATCGACCCTACTGTTGAAGGAATACTCACAGCATCCATCAGCGTGAACTGCTCTGCCACCATCTCTGGGGAGAAGGAGAGGAAATCCGGCTTCCCGTCCCCAACCCCGTTCTCCTCCACCAGCTGGAAGGTGCAGCCACCATGGTCCACAGCTGTGAGACACGGTGCGAAGCTGAGCATCACGGCAGTGCAGCGAGCCACGGCGCACGCTGACCCACGCGGGCACCCGCATCCCACCTCCCGGGCTCTTAATTCCCATCTGGCTTCATGCCTCCAGAAATGAGGCTCAGATAAAAGGATAGTCATTTTAAACCTGGATGCAAGTGTCTGCAGAGGATTAAAGGCAAATTAGCTAATCTATTTAGAAATCCCACTTCTGGTTCAGTTGGATTGGCTTCCCAGTGCACCTCCATAGAAATGCCGGCAGGGTTTATGGGTGCTCAGCCACGTGGCAAGACCCAAGGTTTTGGAGACCCTCAATGCCAACCAGTGGCACTCTCTGCATCTACAGCCCCAAATGACCACACACAAGCGAGGAAAGGATCCCACCTTCTGCTTCAGACTCGCTCTGCTCTTGCTGCTGGAACTGGGCCAGCAGGATGCGGGCTCGGCGCTCCAGGTCTGAGCCAGGGATGTTGTGGCGCACGTAGGAGATGAGCTGCTTGAGGCAGGTGAAGTCTGGGGGCTTGCGGAAGTCCTCTGAGTACTGGTCCAGCCAGGCGCCCAGGATGGAAGAGATGGTGCTGTGGGGACAGGGGGAAAACCAGGCAGGTCTGCATAAGAATTGGGTGCCAGGAGAAACTCATGTGCACCCCCACGAGCCCCGGGCACCAGGAGCACCCCTGGGACAACACATGCATTTGTACAGAACCAAAGAGCTATCACCAGAGCCACCCATCTTGTTCACCCACAGTGCAGTCAGACTTACTTCTTCAGCTCCATCCTTTCATCCACAGCATGCCTGGCATGGTCCCCATTTGCCTGCCCATGGAGTTTGCCATACCTGGTGGGGCACAGCAAGGAGGTAGTGAGCATCTTGGACCCAGCTGTGTCTCAGTGCTGCCCCTTTTCCCTCCACATCACCCCCAGCTCTGCAAGGGGGTCAGGATGAACCTCCCATGCACTGTCCTGCTCTCCCCACTCTGCTGCAGTCCCCATGTTATGGGAAGAGGGATGCAGCCAGCACTGGCCACCTTGCAGCAGGTGGGAAGTTGTGTCCTCCCTCCTCTGCCCCCAAACCTTCATGCTGATGGAGTCAGGAGAAGCCCATCAACCCTCCAAGGCATGACAGCAGAAGATGCTGGGGCTCTCCTCAGCAAGGGGGCTCAGATACCAGCTGTGTTTTGGGGTTCAAGGCAGCCTCACCTGTTAAGCAGCAGGTCCAGCACTTGCTTGGTGGTGGCGAAGGCCCGATAAGTGCACAGGAAGATGGTGACATAGGTGGAGTCATTGCCCTTAAAGGCTGAGACCAGATACTCCACCAGCTTCTCCAAGGTCCCAGCTTTTATGGTCCGCACCTTACACGTCTCGTAGAGGTTTAAGGCCGACTCATTTTCAAACTGCCAGGACAGGAGCAGAAGTCAGTGGGTTGGGTGAAAACAGACACACTCAAGTGCAATGGAGTCCCACCAGCTCCCCAAGCTACCATTCAGGTCTAGGCTGGGACCACGGACCCCCTACAGTGCCTGGGGCTCTCATGATGGGCCTGGGGAAGGGAAGCCAGGTCTCCTCAGACACCAAATACCAGCAATGCAGCTGAGAAGACTCAAACGTTTGGGAAATCCCAGGTTTCTGAAATCTAGATGTAAATCTGAGCTGCCCTATTTTGCAAAATGGGGCTTCAGATTGTTTCCCCCATGCCCCTTCCCACGGGGCAGAGGCCAGCGGGTGCTCCCACCACCCCACTCCCAAATAAATACATGATTACCAGACAAGGCTTGGAAGGATCCCCTAGGACAGGGTGTACAACAGGGGAACAAGAAGAGGGCGAAACATGGGCTGGTATCAAACCTGCCAAGCCCTGCCATCAGGTCACCATGTCTCTGGCAGGGAAACATCTCAAAACACACCATGGCAGGAGGCTGGCAGAGCCCCCAGCTTACCCCCAGCCATCGCTGCCCTTTGTTGGCTGTGTGATGGAGCTGCACTTTCCGGAGTGATATGCTGTAGATCACACCATCCTCCAGCTCTTCTCCAATCTCCTGTGTGGAGCTCTGCACGAGAGGACAAGATACACCATGAGATAAGGCGAGTAAAGCATGGCAGAGATATTTTGTGGGCTCGTATAAGGAACCCTGGCAAGCCAAAGGCAACAGCCGGCAGGCAGCAAGAGTCTCCCTGGGCTGCTCATGAATGCAAACCAGGTGACACCAGCCTTTCTGGCCAGCTTAACTCTGTGTCCACCTAAGCGTGCACACGGGCAGAGCCAGAACCTCAGGAAGCTGCTCAGGGTCTGCTCCATGTTCCCTGACTCCATATCTCAGCCTTTCTGCAAACCCTTCTGGCACAGGGTGCCAGGCAAAGTGGGGACCCCTCGCTGGGCAGGACCGAGGGTACCCAGCCCCGGCTGCTTCCCCCTCCCCAAGCCTTTGCCTTTCCCATAAGGTGACATTGTCACCTGGTCTGACCGTAATCTCGGTAATCTGCCGCTGCAGGAACTGAGCACCTCACACACCTTCAGTCATAAATAATAATGGTGAAACCAAGCTGCCCGCAAGCTTCAGCAGCAGCTCAAAGCTGGGGGGAAACCCCAGGGAGTGGTGCTGGGGTGGTCTTGGGTACAGCCAAGACAGGTCCCTGCACCCCTGGGGACAGGCACACAGCTTGACCCAGCTACGAGACTCATGTTTCTGCTCTGGGGGATGGAGATGTCCTAAAATTTGGTAACAGAAGAGGGGATGCTTCTTGGGGCAGGTCCCCAGCCCCACATGCCAGTGCAGGGCTCAGCGGAGGCTCCAGCCCCACAAGGACAATTTGCTTTCCTCCTCCTCCTCCTCCTCCTCCTCCTCCTCCTCCT
>JAVSBS010005490.1:7517-25092 GCA_033124195.1 Coracias cyanogaster
AAGGTCAGGCTTGATGGGGTTCTGAGCAACCTGACCTAGTTAGAGATGTCCCTGCTTATTGTAGGGGGGTTGGACTAAAAGACCTTTGGAGGTCCCTTCCAACCCAACACATTCTACGATTCTATGATTGTATAACCATTGGACATTTTAGGGCCACAAAGATCTGTGATATGTGGTATCATATAAGGCCAAGAAATAACAGCTGTTGTCTTGCCGCTTCTCTAGGGACGAAACTCTGCCCTAGAGAACATTTGTGGATTTTTCTTAGCAAAAAATACCCTCACCTGATACAAACCATTGCCTATTCCTGATTAGTTTGCAATTTCTTTCGTTGCGGAAACCCAGCCACCTTCTGCTAAGCAATCTGGTGGCAGCTTCTGTCATCATAACCAGCCTGTTGCAAGTTCAGGTGAACTCCAAGAGTTTGGGTTTCTCCTAATGAGCCTAAGGCTCAATGAACCTCTAATTTGATACTACTGTTAAATAGAAGATGTCAAGGAGACGGTGGAAAAAAAAGAAAGAATTGTGAGTGTTTTTCACTGTGCTGTGTTTAAAAGGAGGAACTCAAGCCCCAGAATTTCTTAGAGTTTCTGATAGTGACCGCTTTTGATCCTACTTGTAAGGTCAAGCAGCTGAGACATGTGACTCCAGATGACTTGCCCAAATCCATGTGAGGAGGCCCAGGACTGGAATGTAGCCCATTGGAGCATAATAGTCTTTCCTCCTACTTGTCTTCACATCCCTGATCCTCTCTGACTCACAGCTTCCACCTGCCCACTCCAACGCATCGAATGGCTCTTTCTCATCAGTTCTTGCTCTTTCAAAATCAACTTTCTCTCTTTCCCAGAAAACAGAGTGTGTTCTCTAGATTTTCATCAATCACCATCAGTTGAACCCGGTTCTGGAACCTCAGCTTATTAGAGCCAGCACACAGTTCACAGAAGGGACAGTCAAGTTCACCTTATAGAAGCCTCCTTTCCCTGCTTTAATTTCTAGACAGAAATTCGAACGAGTGCTGCCTCCTTTGGGTTTTTCCCATGAAGAAGAGGAAGATTAATAGGTCTTTTCAGAGATGATTGTTGCTTAGGCCTGTGTGTTATCTGTACAAGTTTCCTGCATGTGGTGTTGTCCATGCCATCGTTTCTGAGCTTACAATTTATCCGCTGAACGTAAGGATTGCAAGAACCCACTCTAAAATGCAGCTGCCTCTAAGCTGGAAAGTTTGCAGCCACAACCAAACATCAGTTTAGCACAGGAAGGGAAGAGGATGATTGTATCCAACAGAAGAACTGTGTCCAGTTAAAATTACAGTAAAAATAAGTGTGGGTAGGCAGAATATGAATCAGAATTTGGCCTGGAAACCAGCTTACACCTACTGTTACTCAAGGAAAGAGAGACTTTGGAGAACTTGCATAACTGGGGGTGGCCACTGGGATTTTGGGTTGTGTCTTACCAAAAGACCCTCAGATCAATTCTGGCAAACAAATACAGTACAAGCAAAGAAAAGAAGTTTGTATCGTAGCACTTACACCACTTTCCAGAAAACCTGATTTTCTGCATAGAGATTTCCCACCTTAAAATATCACCCACTTGATACTCCTTTGCTTAATTCCTCTGAAATAAGAGGAAGAGATGATCGCTCTGGTAGTTATTTTTTCAAGTACAATTTTTCAAGTAGTGGATGAGTCTCATTCTAGCTTGGAAGACCTCCCATCTCTTTGGACTCCTCACCTACTTGGTGCTGCTCTCTTAGGTTATATGCAACTACTCAAACCAACTACGTCTTCACCATAGGATGTCAAGAGAGGAGAAGGCCATAAAGACAGTTTTCATGTCATAACAGTGAATAGCAATATTATTGACTCTGAAAAAGCAGGCAAAATCAGATAGCTGAGTAGAGGGGTGCACTTGGTGATTTCTCCATCCCACGAGCAGTGCCAGTGACCTCCAATGGAGGATAATGATGGTGCACTTTGTTGATGTCTCATCCTCTAAAGCTTTGGCAGATCCCTGTCATTGGTGCCAGCCCCAAACTAGTACTGGGGACAGCCATTTCCCACGAACGATGCAGGTCTGGACAGAGTGCTCTTAAACAAACCACACAGTAGGTCACCCATCTCTTTCTGTCAGAATATATTCTATTGCTTGGTAGCGTTGAAATATTTTCTCATCTTTCCATTACAAAGTGTAATCCTTCTAATCCGGACCTTGGACCACACTAAGAAATTCCATCCTGAGAGTGTTTTAAAATTCTGTATATGACTATTGCTTTGACACATCCAGGGCTCATTTCTGTCTGAGCGATTATTCCTTCCTCAGTGAATCTTTGACGCATTTCCCGAGCCGAGTAAATGCAGAAGCAGATGACTCAAGTGGCCAGGCTGTGCCCAAAGCTCTTTGCCACTGTGTTCATTCTCAGGAAGAGTTGTTTTGTTGAGTGACACACAGAGCTGACCAAAATGTTCAGAAATGACCAAGTTTTTAGGAGCTTCCACTTACAAATTCCCAGCTCCCTTCCATTTAAGAGGTTCCTCTCAAACACAGTTTGGCTCCCACAGATCGCAACACCTCAATCACTAGAGACTTCCAAAAATATTGACTTAAGATTGACACAAGATGGCAAACGGCAAGAAACCTTAAAAAACTCTCATCTTAGCAGATCAGATTTACTTCATAGCAGGTCTCTGCCTGCTATAAAGGAGCCTTGTGCCTGCTGGAATTATCATTATGTGGATGGGATGTAAAATCAGAACCGTATCCACTTGTCATTTCAGTCTTACAGCATTTCATCTCCTCATGAGAGCAACAAACAAATGCTGTTATGAACCGTACTTTTCCAAAAGTGAGTCCTCAGCTATTTTCACGCCTTCACTCCACTAAATACTTTTCAATTTCTAGAGGAATTTGCCCAAGTATCCACTAAAAAGAACGGGAGGAGAGAAGGTAAAATGAGTTTGTTGTTCACACCCATTGCTCTAAAGTCCTGTTGTTGTTGGGTGAATATGTCCAAGTTAGCCAACTGGACTTCTCTCCACTGTAAGCAAGGTGAGGATGGAGACCATTCTGCATTCAGATATGAAACAGAACAGATAAGAACAATTTATGGAGTTTTTCTTACTGTTCCTCTTCACACTTTGCAGTTTGATCTGCCCCAGTATAATAGCAGAGATGTCTGGATTAGGACTTACATTCAGAGCACTTAAAGCCACCAAAGAAGATGCTGGAGGGAATCCCAGGTCCATTGGTTCGCTCTGCCAGAAGGACCAAAGGTCTGGCAATGACATTAACATCTTGGTATGTGAGCTATATTCATGGGTCTTTGGTTTCATGGTTCCCACTAAGTCTTAAGGGTTCTCAGAGACTCACTGGAATCAGGGATGGAAAAGACCTATTACACTAGGTCATTTGGTCCATCCGCTGACCCTAGACACGGCAGGATTTTCCGTACTGTGTAGTCCCAAGGGCTATGTCCTGTCCACTTTGAAATGACTCAAGTCATGGGGCTTCCACCCTTCCACCGCTCCCACTGGGAGCCCATTCCACAGCTCGACACATATTCACTTACAAATATTTTCCTGAGAGCTCATCCAAATTTTTTTTTGCTTCATTTCATCTCATGACCCTCCTCCTGAAAATCCTCCTGCTCCTTCCTCCATCAGTATGAACATTGAATGTGTGCATGTATGTATGAATGTCTATATAAGGTTTCATCACATCCCTCATTATCAACGACCGTGGGGCAGCCAAAGGGCTCAGAGTGACTTCCTTCCACACAGGATGCCTTGTGGCTCCAAGTGACAGTTGGCCACAGTTACTAAAAACAGTGGCTTCCAGGAAGAATGGTTCTTTGGGGCTGGTGTTCATGTGAGTAGTATGGTCTACAAAACAAATCATATAAAAAGGACCACAGTCCTAATCCCCTTTTTGTCAAGCAAAGATCTAAGACCAGAAAGTGCATAAAAACTAGGACGTGGACGGAAATATGTTACAGTGATGACATTGTGCTGGCTTTGAACAATCTGAATTTAACTTTTAACTATTCTGCATGCTTCTAGCATGGCTTTAGCAACCTGCATTTCTTTCTGTGACTCATTGCCTTATGGTAATATAATGCTAATGGTAATTACCTGGACACCTCTTTCATAGAATCACAGAAAGAGACCTTTTAACATCATCAACTCCAACCATTAACCTAGCACTGCCAGGGCACCACTCAACCATGGCCCTCAGCACCACATCTCCACGCCTTCCAAACCCCTCCAGGGATGGGGACTCCACCACTGTCCTGCCCGGCCTGGCACAGCCCTTCACAGCCCTTCCCAACAAGAAATTCTTCCTCAGCTCCAACCTCAACCTCTCCCGGTGCAACTTGAGGCTGTTTCCTCTTGTCCTGTCCCTTGTTCCTTGGGAGAAGAGATGGACCCTCACACGGCTCCAACCTCCTTTGAGGGAGTTGTGCAGAGCCAGAAGGTCTCCCCTGAGCCTCCTTTTCTCCAGGCTCAACACCCCCAGATCCCTCAGCTGCTCCTCACCTGACTTGTGCTCTAGACCCTTCCCCAGCTTCATTGCCCTTCTCTGGACACTCCAGCAAATTATTATCCAGAAAATATTATTATCTGGATTGGAAGTGATGCAATGAGCCACACTAACTTATGACCATCTTAAGGCCAGCTCTCCACCCCCCAACACCTCACACACGAGGCAGTCAGCACTGGGGTCCTGCTGGTCAGGCCACCAGGGAAAAGCTTCTGGTAGATTCATTTCTAACAAACGTATTTTCTTGCTTTTCCTATGCAGAAATGCCAACCAGGATTTTTAATGGGACATTTGACTTGCTTGAACAAATGCAGGCTTCATTAGCTGTTATTTTTTCCCAGTGATAGGCAGCAGTAAATCCCACACCAGACTTGTGTGACTGCGCCCGATAGATGTTGCCTAGAAGCCCTAGTGATATCTTTTAATAAGCACAAATCTTTCAGTGACGCTGTTTTCTTGTTCGTTCTTCCAAAAAGGAAATATCTGTCAATGTCTTATGCTTCCCCTCCATCTTTCCTTTGTGGGTAGAAAGGCTCATTTTTCTTAGACACCTGAGCTGAACAGATACAATTTTCTATATTTTAGAAAAAAAGGGAATAAAACCAACAAAAGCAAACTTTGTGTTTTTCATAGAATTATAGAATGTTCTAGGCTAGAACGGACCTGTAGAGGTCATCTGGTCCAACCTCCCTGCTTCAGTAGGGACATCTCTACCTGGGTCAGGTTGCTCAGAGCCCCACCAAGCCTGACCTTGAA
The DNA here is from genome assembly GCA_033124195.1 of Coracias cyanogaster. Classification (NCBI taxonomy): domain Eukaryota; kingdom Metazoa; phylum Chordata; class Aves; order Coraciiformes; family Coraciidae; genus Coracias; species Coracias cyanogaster. The sequence goes on from JAVSBS010005490.1 coordinate 12,810, forward strand.
TGACTTCAGGGATGGGGCCTCCACCACCTCTCTGGGCAGCAGACTCCAAAATGACAGCAACTGGTGCAGCCCAGAAACCCTGCCATCAACATCAAGTGTGAGAGAACTGTCTTCTAAAAATGTAGCTCTCCGGAGGAGTCTTATAGGGCAAAGATGAGAAGGACAAAAGTTCTTATTTACTGCAGATAGTCTTCTGGGTCTGTTTTGCAAAGGACGTGTATTTTTTCTGTACATTTACATCATCCTTTAGAACAGAAGGCAGAGAAAGAACTTGGGGAAAGGTGATGAGTCCATCCCCATAGGCAGCGTTACTGAGACAGCAAATTGGGCGTCCTCCTTGCCTTTGCTGGCCCTTTCACTCTGCCTTGTCAGTGGCACTCAGTGATCCCCAACAGCTCACAATTTCAGCCTTGCCTTGGTTGAGAGAAAAAGGCAGCAAGCAGCTCTCCAAATGTCACTTCCTCGTGGCAATGAAATGAAGCATCTGTCAAATGAGATGATACAAGGATGGCCCTTGCTACGATTTAAATTATCACCACTTGGCATTTGAGTTGACACCTGCCTGGGAGGAAGGAGGAGGCTCAGGCACGGCCTGCAGCCTTACAGGGGCATGGATGTCCACAGAACAAGCAAGACCCCGCAGGGTCTCAGCCGCACGGCTCGTCTGTCTGAGCTAGCTCAGAATCACAAAACCCAACAGCACCTGGGACGTGCCTACACAGCCAAGCTTTTCTGAATGATAGAATTGTTTCAGTTGGAAGAGACTTTTAAGATCATCAGGTTCAACCGTTCCCCAGCACTGCCAGGGCACCACTAACCCCTGGCCCTCAGCACCACATCTCCATGGCTTGGAAACCCCTCCAGGGATGGGGACTCCACCACTGCCCTGCCCAGCCTGGCACAGCCCGCAACAACCCTTTTGGGGAAAAGCTGTGCTGTCTTGACATGAGGTCAATGTTTTTTTCTCCACCAGAAGATCCTTCTGTGGCCCTTACCCCCAGGAGCACTGTGTCCAGCAGGGACCCATGGGGCAGTGAAGCACTCTGAAGGATGCTGCAGCTCCTGCAGAGCAGAGGCTGAGCAGCCGAGGGACCTGCTCCTGCACAGGCACTGTCCCCTGACAAGGTGTAGGGACTCCGGTGTATGTGTTCAGACCCCGAGCAGCATTTCCAGGCACCGCGCTGGCTTTCCCTGGCAGCTCAGCGTGTCCCTGCAGTGCACAGGGAGCACTGTCCCTTGTCCTGACCTGCCATCGCCCTGATCAGCCTGCCCAGCCTTAGCAGCATCCTCGGTGAGAGCCATCACGTTGTCTGCAAGTGGTGAGGGTTTGGGGCCAGCCCCCAGGAAAAGCACATGGGCCAGCGTGGGCAGCTCAAGCGTGGGCTGCAGGCTGGGCTCGGCGGGACCTGTGGTCCTGGGCTGCAGTTGTGCTTGCCTACAGAACACGGGTCAGCTCAGGATGCTGGCCACCACCAGGGACCAATCGACAGTTTTGCCTTTGCTATGTAATGCGCAGAACAGCAAAAGGCTCTTAAGCATAAATGTTTCAGGTGTAATTTCAGTAACTTTACGGGGTTTTTGAGAAAAAGTGCTCGTTTTCTTCTGCACCCCAAAGACAACATCAGGTGGAAGAGCCTCAACTTCTGTAAATATGAAGGAGGGTCACTCATGGACAGATCAGGCCACCTCCGTCATGCAGGTGGCCTGGGGGAAAGCTCCTCAGCAGAGATAAAACTGGTGCAAGTTTTCCAGCGCTGGGCTCCTATCCTTGCCTTGATGGGCCATAGAGTCTGGGGGTGCTGGGCAGGGGGCTGGGGGTGCTGGGCAGGGGTCAAGGGCAGGTAGGGGTCTGCAGGGGTGAGTGGTGCAGGGGCAGGTGTGTGTCGGAGGTGCCCAGCTTAGGGAAGTACACCACTTCTGTCATCGATGGCATTTTGAGGGCCACTCACGGTCACCAGGTGCTCCAGGACCGGTTGTCCTGGTTTGAGTTAGAGCAGAACTAATTCTGCTCAGTGACTGTACTTTTCAGCTCAGTCTCTTCTAACAGCACTGTCTGAAGTTAGCGGCAGGTTTCCACAGCCGGTCTCTGCTTCTAGCAGTGACAACGCTCCATGTTTAGAGTCACTACCAAGGGTTGGGGTGTGCAGAAAAGCTCCTGCTTGTGCAGGATGACAAGGTCAATCCTGTGCCCCACACTGGGGTGCAGTAAGAGGTGGCACCTGTGGGGAGGAGCGGCCGGGACAGGGGACCCCAACCTGACCAACAAGGGATTCCATCCCATCTACAGCATATTCTGTATAAAGCTGAGCAATCACAAGGGTCAAGCCTTTTCTTCAATGGCCAGCATCCAAGGAGGACCCTGTCCATTCTTTGATCCCGATCTGTGTGTTCCTGAATGCAGTTCCCATCTGCTGCTGAGTCCATCTGGGACATCCCCAGTACCTGCTCCATGGCATCGGTGGTGATGGTGACGTCATTGCCGTCAGGGGGTTGCGTTCGATATTGGATATATTTCATTTAATTGTTATTATTTTCATTAAAACTGTTTTAGTTTTCTCTTCCAATCCATAAGTCTTTCTCTCCCTTATTCCCTTTCTCCTCCCATTTGGGAAGGGAGAGGGGTTAACAGAGAGCATCTGTTATAGCTCTTAGGGATGGCCCTGCCCCTAAACCTTGACGCTGGTCACCTGAAAGCAGGCGGGTGCTTTCCTGGCAAGCAGAAATCACAGCTTGCACTTTCTTCCTACTACATTTCCAGTTCTTGTATCTGCCTGCTGGGCCTGAAACTGCCACAGGTGACAGCAGGTAGGGAACAAACCTTGATGTGGTGTGATCCTGCTGGGCCGACCGTGTCTGTGGATATCTTTTGGGGTCCACGGAGGGAACCCAGTGAAAATCCTGAGCGTGGCAGAGGGGCTGTGCCCTGCAGCCTGGCTGTAGAGGTGCAGCTTCTTGCTCTTAGGCCAGTTTCATCGCCTCGGGCTGTAACTCCTGGTTTTAGATGCTAGCGCTGCTAAATTAGTATCTTTGTAGAGTGGTGGCTCTTTTGTCTTTTTCATGGAGGCGCCAAGTCAAAGAAGGCAAAACTAAGGCAAACTGGTGAAGGAGGCTGGCTCTGCCCGTTCTTCACCCTAGCGGAGGAGATGTCGCTGGCCATGGCCCTGGCTTTGAGCTGCTCCCGGGTGCTGCCTCGCCTGCCCAGCCCCCTGCCAGATGCAATGCCACTGGCTCGCTTCTCGTCACAGATAATGAGAAAAAGGCAATTTAATTGAATATGACAGGGTGGGCAGACAGCCTACCAATTGATCTGTAGAGGAGACTGCTTCCAGAACTTGCCACTTCAGGGCAGTGTGTACGCGAGCTGTTAACTCCTCGAATTCCTGGGTGTCCAGCTGTGCAGGGCTGTGACGCAGCGAGAGCCAGGCGTGCAGGTGGGTCCTTGTCTGTGAGGCTGTTCTTTGTCCGCATACACCTCTCACTTTGCGGAATTGTGAAAGCGCTTCTTCCATTTGGCCAGCAGTTGCCATTCTGTCATTCTGAGGAGTCTCAGATGATCACCAAACCTATAAAGTTTCCTTATTGCTTTGCAAATAGTAGCCTGAAGCAAATAGATCACGTTCAGGCCAGTAAAGCAAAGAAGCCGTTTTACAGCGATGGCCAGGTTTTGTTTCGTATTCTGTGCTGGCACTCCTGTCTGCTGAAAGCAGCTGCTTGGGGAGATGTTGTACAAGGGTTTGTAACTCTCCCCGTCCCCTCCACCCAGCTCGCCCGGGCACTGTTTGGAGCTGGACTGTGGCAGTGGAACTTTGCTATGGCCTGCAGCGTATTTCAGCCATGTTTTATCATGCACACAGCAGTTGTGCTTCCCAGGAAGGACCCTGCAGACTGGTGGCCAGCTGGGTTGCTTTGAGCTCATCCAGGAGAGTGGGACATAAGTCAGGCTGTAGCCTCATCCATGCTGGTCAGAGAAGATCAGAAGAAATCTGGGACCTTCTAAAGTGCTCTGTTTCAAATATAATGTTATCTCACAGCACATGCTGCCCTTAAATGTGTTAGGCCATCTGCCCTCTGATATATTGTTGGGTTATTTCTGTCATGTCCGATATTGACAGACATTCTCCTCCTTTCCCTTTCCAGCTGTTCAGAAGCATCACAGTGAGCAGACTTTGGTTCCTTGTCCTGAGCCAGATGATGAATTACACGTCTTCCCTTCGCCAGCTACTTAATCAGCTGTTGGAGGGGAAAATAAAAACAGTGCCTGGCTTTATGAGAATTGATTTATGGGACCTGTCTTCATCCTGAGGCTGCCACCCCTTTTAGACCTTACTTCAGAGGGCTGCTGAGGACCTACCCTTTGCTGCTCTGATCTCATGCCCTGTGCTTTGGAAGCATTTGAATCATGGTCTCTGCTTGGCAGATGTTGTAACAGAGTGGGCCAAGCCCTTGTATCCAATACCTTCTCTAAATTTGGCAGCTGCAGTCCACCTCTCTTCCCAGTGTCTACTCTTTGAGCAGAAGAGCACGAATCAAGAGCTGCTCCGAAATACTCAGCCTGTTTTCCAGCACAGAGCCCTGGCCACAATCTCCAAGTGGAAGGCTGAAGAAATCTATCACAGAGCGGGTCTTCTAGGGGTGGTACAGGTGACGAGACCTTTGAAGGATTCCTCAGCTCATGGGGAGGTGTTAAGTCCTAAAAAAGTGGGAGAAGAGGACATTAGTGGCCAAGATGGCTGCTGGCCATCTGCTTTGCTCGTGCAGGGGCAAGGACTCTGTCAGTTCAACTCCAGGACATTGGACTGCAAGGAGACAGATCTGGAGGCTTAAAAAATGTTTGCGTTTTTTTTCTTTTTTTTGTCTGTGTTATCTGACTGAGCTTGTGGGGTTTACACCTCAAGCTCCTCCCTGTGACCACAAGGATTAGAAACCTCCCTTCTTATTCTTCACAGTCCCTGAAGGGTGCAGGGTGTCCAGGGATGACCCCAAACCACAGCTGGACTGGGCCAGTGAGCAACGGCCGGGAGCCAGCACCATCCTTCGTCTGCTGCAGAGCGGTGAGGGAGGAACGCCCACAGCACCCCGGTGCTGGCTGATCAGACCAGCAATCAAAGCTCAGAGGTTATCCTAAAGACGTGTGAAACGGGAGCAGGAAGAAGAGACTCTTTGGTAACGTTTGATGTTTTTTTTTCAAAAGCCAAGAACGTCTTTATTAGACAACTGTGGGACTGAGGCACCATTTTCCACTTGCCTCAGTGCTGTCCCGCCAGGCAGCCTGGCACTGCTGGCCACTGCAGGCTCGCAGAGGAGCGAGGGGCAGGAGGCCACGTCCCAGCTCCACGCATGCAGACCAGCCTCTTTCCTTTCTGGGTGGTTTTGCAGGACTTCCAGGACTGCAGCGGGAGCAGTGGGAGCATTTAAATACATGTCCTGGAACATGCATTGCTAATTAAGGCACTTCAAACCACTTTCTCTCTTCAATTATCGCCTTTGATTGAAGTCATGGCAGGCTGATGATGGTAGCTTGTCCTTCTCCTGTTTCCCCTCTGCCCCACTGAATGGGCCCATTTCATAGAATGATCTAAACGTTTTTGTTGGAAGAGTCCTTTCAGATCATTGAGTCCAACCATCCCCCAGCACTGCCAGGGCACCACTAAGCCATGTCCCTCAGCACCACATCTCCACGGCTTGGAAACCCCTTGTTGCGGTCAGGGCGCAAGCGTTCCCACACCCCTCCAGGGATGAGGACTCCAGCACTGCCCTGGCAGCCTGCACAAGCCATTCACAACCCTTTGGGGGAAGAAATTGCTCCTCATGTCCAACCTCAACCTCCCCTGTTGCAACTTAAGGCTGTTTCCTCTTGTCCTATTGCTTGTTCCTTGAGAGAACAGGCCAATTCTCACCTGGCTCCAGCCTCCTTTCAGGGAGATGCTGAGAGCCAGAAGGTCTCCCCTGAGTCTCCTCTTCTCCAGGCTCAACACCCCCAGGTCCCTCAGCTGCTCCTCACCACACTTGTGCTCTAGACCCTTCCACAGCTTCCTTGCCCTTCTCTGGACACGCTCCAGCCCCATAAGGTCCTTCTTGGAGTGAGGGGCCCAAAACTGACTGTAGGATTTGAGGTTGGGCCTCCCCAGTGCCCAGTCTGGGGGACGATCCCTGCCTTGGTCTTGCTGCCCACACTGGTGCTGACCCAAGCCAGGATGCTGGTGGCCTTCCTGGCCACCTGGGCACACGCTGGCTCATCTCCAGTCAGTCACCGCCAGCAGCTCCCGCTCACCAGCTGCAGGGCAGCCAGGGGTGATGTCCATTTGCTGGCACGGACCTGAAGCGAGTGCAGAGGTTTGGGGAGCCTTCAGCTGGGCTTGGCAACGTGACATTAATAACATGTGTTACAAGCCCTGGAACTTAAATATTTTGCTGCTATGAATGCTAGCAACGAGAGATCTCGTTACATTTAAATGCCAGATGACAGAAGCAGAGGCCAAAAAAAGCATTGTTCCCAGCCCAGCGGGAAGAGAAGGGGGTGGCTGCACCAGCGGGGCTATGGGGACACAGGGCCGGCACTGGACACACTGGGGACACCCACACCCAGCTGGAGCAGCCATGGAGCCTCTGGCTGCAGGGAGGAATGGGATGGTGGATCGCCCAGCCAAACCCTGCTGAGCATGGCATTGAGCGTGGTGGCCCTGGGCAGAGGTGGCCAGTGCCCAGTGGCCCATGGAGCCGTGTCATCAGCTGCAGGGGAGAGCTCGCCCATGTTACACTCTCGGCATTTGAAATGGTGAAGTGCTCACCAGCTTTTCCACCCTGATCTTCCACATGCCTCATGCCTTCATGGCAAGAGTTCTCACAGGCTGAAAATTGGCACACAAGGTCTCCCACCCAGCCAGGGAGCAATTTTAATCATTTATTTTTGGACATAATTTCAATAAATTCCAGTTGGCTATTCCTAGTAACCACCAGAGCAGAAAGAAGTTGCATGGCTGTGTGAAGTGATCCTTTTCAACCAGAGAACTTGAGTGCTTTTTGTTGGGTGTTTTGGTAAAAACAAAATGTTGCATGTGATCGGTTTGGAAAGCAAAGAGGACTCATTTCAAATGCTATTTTAAAAAACTGAATGAGAACGAGTTGTGCTGCTAATGCTCAGATGCAAGAACATGGTTTGCTTAATTTAATAATACTGTGTAATTTGTGTAAAACTGAATTAGTAGCAATTACATGTTACTGTTAATTACTTGGAGGTGGGTTCTCCTCTCCAAGCAGCACCTCACTTCCTGGTGCCACCAGTGTCCATGGGATTTACGACTTAAAGATGCGTGTGCGATGTAAGGACTTTGAGAAGGAGGAACAAGGAGCAGCTGGGACAGCATGCACGTCCTCTGTCCTGGCCTCACACTAACGAAGCCTCCTCAGAGGAGTTACTGGGAGCTGTGCACACACGCACTGGAACTGTCAGGACAGGCCTTGCTGGCTGTCTGCAGCAGCCCAAGCACAGCTCCTTTTGTGACTCACACACCTGACTCACAGACGCCTGATGAAATACATGTACTCTCAGTCAAATTTATCACAGCTAAATATTAAAACAAGCTCTGTAATTTCAAACCCAAGAACATCCTGGGGTTTTCTCAGCAGCTGTACTCAGAGCGACCCTGTGCTGTGCACTTGGGAAGGGGCAGTGATGTAACCATCACTACAACTTAAAGATTTGCTTATTTGCGTGTGTGTATGTATATATATATATTTATAAATTCCCCCAAGGCAAGAGAAAACAATTCATGACAAGCAGCAGCTTGGAAGGTCATCTGGATTATTTTTTCTGTACCGCAGCTCACCCCCAACGCATAAGCAAAGTCTTTATGTGCTGGTTTTAACAATGCTAAAAGAGTTTACAACCTTAGCAATGCTCCAAGTAATTACTGGGGAAGCTTTTTCATCTACAGCCTCATTTCACGTGCTTTAACAGAAATACCTTTGCCTGTGCATTTTAGAAGGAATGATAGTATTGGTTTACGGGGCTTTTTGCTGAAGAGTTCTCATTGTTCATCTCTGTCCTGACCCTGAGCCATCCCACCACGCTGCTGCCAGCAGCAGTGCCTGTCCGGCATCCCGCTGGACCAGGGCAGGTCCCTCCAGCCCTTTCGGATGAGGCCCAGGCGGTTTCATGGCGCAGCAGGGTAGCGTGGAGCTGAATCAGTGCAGGAAAATTCCCACAAACTTTCTTGACGTAGATACACTTTGAGAGTGCTGAGTGATCTGGCTCAAAGCAGCATGTGCCAGGTTGGGGCTGTGCTCGTGGGAATGGCAAACCTCCCCTTCGGCTGATAGGACACAGGAGTCCAAAGGGAGATCATTTTACTAGATGAGGTGACTGCTCTGGGGTCCAACAACTCCCTAGTCTTCCAAAAATTTCCTCTATGTCATCTCTAAACTGCGTGAGCACTGTGAAGTGGACTTGAAATCTCAGCTGCTCTGGAGTAAGGCAGAATTTACAAGGTAAGAGGGGTTGCCTTGGTAACGATTCCCAAACAGAGCAGCCTGGTTTTGCTATACTCCTCCTCTTGTTGGGAGAGTTTTTGGCATGGAAGGACGACAGGGTGAACCTGCTCTACAGCAAAAGTTGTGCTCTGCTTGCAATGGTTTGCTGTGGCCCACATACTCTAAGGAGCGCTAAATTTGCATTAACATTAATGGGTTTATTTTAACATCTATGCTTGGCAATATATGTGCACAGTACTCCTTTCACATGGACGTGCCGTTATTACACCTTCATTAGCACAAACATTGCCCCAGAAAAAGTTACATGCTGCACACTGGCATGGAACAAGTAGCTACCAGAGGGGCTCCACCGTGAGCTGAAGGAGCCCAGGTTCAATCATGCTCCGCTCCTTGTACCTGTGCAGTTGGCTACATATGAATATGCCCATTAAACCCACGACACCTTTCCCTGGGGGCTGGAACATACTGGAAAAGCTGGATGTTTTACAGCCCTTGCTGTGCCGCCACGGCAACCGAGGCACCCAGAGATGGCCCTGATTGGACACGGCTGCCAGCCATTAAACAGAACACCCTCTGCCGGTATTCATCTGAGACTTCAGCCCTGCTTTTCTCCCCAGATAACATTATTACAGGTAAAATTCTGCTTGCAGCCGGGATTTCCTATCAACACCAGTGACACTGATAGAAAAGATCATTGAAAAAACCCTGCAGCCTTTGGAAAGCAAATTTATTTTTGAGGATGCTTGTGACGATGAGTAAGAAGTGGTATTCAAAAGGACAGAAAAACAGTCATGTTTACAGATTATTACTTCACGAACCTAATTCTTCCCTCATTTTCATTATTAAGTACAAATCAGCTGCATGCAAACTGTATGTGATACAGTTCCTCAAGGCTGTGGGCAGGAGCTGCTGAGTCCTGCATCCAGTTTCTAGCACTGGCTCCTTCTGTGGCTTCGATCAAGCACCCAGCAACAGCTGTCCCTTAGCAAGCCGTGCGTGGGTTAGGAACAAAACAACAGCCTCCAAAACTCATGTTGTTCCACCAAAAGTAAAGTAGAAACTTTTTCCTGCAAAGTGTTTCTAACCCATGCAGTTTCTCCGGTCCCCTGGAAATCCTGCAACCTGTTATTAGTTAGAGATGGCTTTTAATCCAACGGTGTTACCCTTTGTTATGAGCTCTATTAACCACATGGGCTACTATTTTCAAAAGTGCTTTAGGTTGCAAATAAGCAGCTAGGTTTTCAGAAGTGCTGGCTGTCAGCACCACCTGTGGAGCATCAAGGAAGCCTGGCATTTCTGGAAATGTAGCTGTTTACTTAGATTCTGTAAAGTTGTATTTAGATACCCAACCTTTAGTCTTGTCTCATGGAAAATGGTCCTTGTTAGAGCTCTATTTTCTCCTGAGGAACACCTACACATGAGCTACTTGAATGTCACATTCCGTTATTTGGCAGTACAATGTGGAAAATTACTGGCCTTGTACTGTTGAGCCAAATGTAGACCTATCTGTGTTTTTAAGGGAATTAGTATTCTTTTCTCTGTTTAAAACATTCCTATTACTCATAATGACTCAAATCCTGGCCTCATTTGGAGAGTGGTGCATAAATGGGCTGTGTGCATATAGAAGCTTCTGAGGGAGAACTTCCCAAACCGTCTGTGCACCTACCTTTTCCCAAGGGAATCAGCATTTGCTTCCCACTCTGACACTACCGCTGTGATTACTGCCCATATTGTCCCAGCCTGACTCATGCTATGTCTCCATGTCTTCAGTTTTCACTCCACATACCTTGAATCCTGGGGTCAGGTTTGGGCCCCTCCCTCCAAGAAGGACCTTGAGGGGCTGGAGTGTGTCCAGAGAAGGGCAAGGAAGCTGCGGAAGGGTCTAGAGCAGGAGTGTGGTGAGGAGCAGCTGAGGGACCTGGCCATGTTGAGCCTGGAGAAAAGGAGGCTCAGGGGAGACCTTCTGGCTCTCAGCAACTCCCTGAAAAGAGGTTGGAGCCAGGTGGGAGTTGGCCTGTTCTTTCAAGGAACAAGTGATAGGATAAGAGGAAACAGCTTCAAGTTGCACCAGGGGAAGTTTAGGTTGGACATGAGGAGCAATTTCTTCCCCAAAAGGGTTGTGAATGGCTTGTGCAGGCTGCCCAGGGCAGTGGTGGAGTCCTCAGCCCTGGAGGGGTTTCTAAGCCCTGGAGATGTGGTGCTGAGGGACATGGTTTAGTGTTGGGTTAATGGTTGGACTTGATGATCTTAATGGTCTCTTGCAACCAAACGATTAGATCATTCTATGAAATGGGTCCATTCAGTCCATCCTATGATTTCTTTTAGTCTCTCACCTCCTGTCTCACAGATTCTCCTGTCACTGCTTGGAAAATGCTGCATGTAGAGAAAAAGAACAAAACATGTCCTCTGTCACACAGGAGAGATGATACAGGGTGCAACATACCTCTCCTCTGGCCTAAAATCTTTCCCTGACACCTCTCCAGCTGCAAGAAGCAGTTCGGCCAGACTTGGAGTGTTGTGATGGTCACTAGAACAGAGTTTGCTGTTTTTCTTGTGCAGATCTTTGGTGCCTGTCTCCCCTGGATCAGGAAGGACACCTCTGTGGCTCAGCTGCTGGTACATGCTGCGGGTTGCTAAAGCCAGCTGGGCTCCTCGTCCATCAGCGGCAGGGCTGTGCATGGCGGTGCTGCCTTGGGAAACAAACACTGTCTCGCTCAGTCTTGAGAGCAGGAGGACACTCCCGGGTAGGTGAGAGTGGGGTGATGATGGCAGCCCTGTGTTAATCACAAAGGGACAGCTAATGGCTGATGACTTCCCAAGTCTTTGGGAACAAAGTTAATGTTTCAGACAGGGTTTGACAAAGGAGGCCTGGCAGAATGGTTTCCCGCAGCCTGAGCTGCGGGTGTTGTGGGATGTGCCCTGCTCGCTGCCTGGCTGGGCTCTGCCCTCCTATCACTGTCTGGAGGAAACTGGGAGCCTCGCAGGGAAGCCCTGTACGGTGGGACTGAAGGTATTCGGAGCACTGGAAGGTCAGTATTATTTGGGAATTTCTGATGGAATCAGTCTGCTCCGTTTTGTTCAGGCTTGTTTAAAACTTTAATGTCCTTAATGCATCATGTGACAATTTAAGTGGTCCATGGAGGGTGATTAGGTGCAACTGTTGTGGAAATCTGCTTCATTATCCCGGTTGGAAACACACCGCTGTCAGTTGCAGGAGCTGAAACTGACCCTTGACCAGCAGGCACAGGAGAGGGGCTGGGCCCGGCCCGGGGAGAGCTTCCTGTGGCCTTCCCGTGCCGAGAGGGGCCTGTCACAAAGATGGGGACAGCCTTCTGAGCAGGGCCTGTTGGGATGGGACAAAGGGGGGATGGTTTAAACTAAAAGAGGGAGATTCTGACTGGAGAGAAGGAAGGAATGTGTTCCACCGAGGGTGGTGAGAGCCTGGCGCAGGTTGCCCAGAGAGGTGGTGGCTGCCCCATCCCTGGCACCGTTCCAGGCGAGGTTGGCCGGGGCTCTGAGTAACCTGCTGTGGGTGCAGATGGCCCCGCTCCCCGCAGGGGTGCTGCACTAGGTGACCTTTACCGCTCTCTTCTGACCCGCCCCGCAGCGCTGCCGGCGCGACGCCGCCAGGGGGCGCGTCACGCCGCGTCGAGCGGAAGTGACGCGTCGCGCCGGAGTGACGGCTGCCGGCGGCCATTGGCGGGGCGGGGCCTTGCTGCCGCCGCCGCCGCCGCCCCGCCCGCCGCGCCGTCCCCTTTGTCAGCGCTCCGCCGCCGCGGGCATGCGGGCGGGC
>JAVSBS010005491.1:0-26758 GCA_033124195.1 Coracias cyanogaster
ACCACAGAGGCCCATGTATCAATAAAACCAGCAACAAGAAGGGAACCAGCGTGAATGAGGCTGGTCCAGGATGGGGACCAATCTAGGAGCTGAGGCAATCCTAGAGGAGGCCATGCCCTCACCATTGGAGCACTGTGCCCCAGGATCCTAACCAGCAGGTAGACCTGGGGGTGGGTCACAGGCTCCAGTAACATCCCCAACATGGCAGGATGAGACCAGGAGTCCAGTCAGGTGCAAAAGAAGACATCCAGGAGGAGATGCCAGAGACAGACCTGGGGCTCCAACACATGTGGAGACTGCTGAGGCTCCTACTACTTATAGCTAAATCATAGAATAGAATCATAGAAGAGTTTGGGTTGAAAGGGACCTTTAAAGGTAATCTAGTCCAACCCCCTGCAGCAAGCAAGGACATCTTTAATTAAATCAGATTGCTCAGAGCCCCATTCAACCTCATCTTGAATGTTTCCAGGGATGAAGTGTCTACCACCTCTCTGGGCAAACTGGTCCACTGTTTCACCACCCTCATTATAAAATATTTCTCTGTTATATCTAGTATAAATCTACCCTCTTAATTTAAAACCATTACCCCTTGTCCTATTGCAACAGGTGCTGCTAAAAAGACTGTCCCCATATTTCTTATGGGCCCCCTTTAAGTACTGAAAGACCTCAATATGATCTACCCAGAGACTTCTCTACTTCAGGCTGAGCAACCCCAATTCTCTCAGTCTTTCTTCATAGCATAGTGGTTCCAGCCCTTTAATCGTTTTTGTGGCCCTCCTCTTGGCCCCCTTCAACAGCTTCATGTCCTTCTTGTGCTGAGGACTCCAAAGCTGGACACAGTACTTCAGGTGAGGTCTCACCAGAGCAGAGTGGGGCAGAATCACCTCCCTCAGCCTGCTGGCTGTGCTTCAGTTGATGAAGCCCAGGATACGGTTGGCCTTCTGGGCTGCAAGCACACATTACCAGCTCATGTCCAGCTTTTGATCTACAAGTACCCCCAAGTGTTTCTCTGCAGGGCTACTCTCAATCACGTCATCCCCCAGCCTGTATTGCCCTGACCCAGGTACAATCTGACCCAGGGCCTTGCACTTGGCCTTGTTGAACCTCACAAGGTTCACATGGGCCCAATTTTCAAGCTTGTCCAAGTCCCTCTGGACAGCATCCCATCCCTTTGGTGTGTCAACTGCACCACTGAGCTTGGTGTCATCTGCAAACTTGCTGAGGATGCACCCAGTTCCACTGATTAAGACATTATATAACATCGGTCCTAGTATGGACCCCTGAAGGACACAATTCACCAGTCTCCATATGGACGTCGAGCCTTTGGCCAATACCCTCTGGATGTGACCATCTAATCTATTCCTTACCCACCAAACAGTCCACCCATCAAATCCATATCTCTCCAATTTAGAGAGAAGGATGTTGTGGGGGGGGTCATTTCCAAGTTAATGAGGTAGTTGTAGCCTTCACCTGGCTCATCTTCTCACCATGTTAATGGAGCCTGTTGCCTGAGGGGATAGTGCCATATCTGTAAGGGCATGGCCTGCACCAGGATGACTTAAACCCCTGACTCAGCCCCCCTCATGCATAAGCCCTGCTCAGGCTTCTCCCTGAGTAACAGTTATTTGGGTAGTTTATGGCTCTCATAGTCAAGGTCCCAACAGAAGCCACAGAATTTTTTTTTTTTTTTCCAAAAGACAACAACTATATTTCAAACTGAGAGCACCAATGTGGTATATACTGTCAAAACAGATGGGTTAAGTGTCCATGCAAACTATGCACAGTCTTTTATTTACCCTTAATAAACACAACATAGTTGATGCAAAAATGTCCCTGAAAGTTAGTATAAAGAACCACCTATGGTTTGGTATCAATCCTCAAAGGAAAGATAATTGGTATTACTGTTCCTATGCCGCCCCTTTTCTCCAGTCAACACAGGGACATCGTAGGATTTAGTTATGTTCAGCTGATCAAGCTGACAGTCTGCCTTCCTAAGGCTGTTGGCAGCCAGCATAAGTCAGAGCAGCCCTGAGGTTGATCTAATTTATACTGATGGACCTGCTGGAATAGACTGACCTCAGAATGAACTTCATCCTACCTTTTTACCCCTTTTTCTTACCTAGGCTATACACTACTCAGTGTAGCCTATTGAATGTAAAAATATGTGTATGTGCATGCATTTTATTTTTCAGTTGAAGAATTGGAAGCCACTGAATAATCTCCCCAATTCTTAAATAGGTCTAAGACTGCCTTCAGGAAATTCTTTCCTGCTTTTCTTTTGAGCTGAAATATAATTTGGGCAGTTCAGTCAAAGCAGTGTAAATAATTACGCAGAGCAGTCAGCATAGTTCATGGTTTCTAGAGGTTAAACACACTCAGATGGCATCTGAACAAGTGGTATAAATAAAAAACTATCCTTTTAGGAAACAATTTTTAAAAAGGTCAACAGCTATTCTAACTCTGGAGCTAGTAATAAAGTATTGCCACTGGAAGTAACAGGCTGCAGGCTTTGTACCCAGCTTGCAAGACCACAGCACAGGGTCTTGCCACCTTCACTTTGAACTTGTCTTAATGTACCTGCAGTTTTATTTTTGACTTGGTTTAAGCTTTTTTTTCTTCCTGGATATTTGCTTTATTTTCACTTGTCATTCTATAATGCCACCATAATTTTATATGGGTAGTAGTAACAAGTGATTATTCAGTGCAAAATGAGGTATGATTAATGTAGCAAAGCAGTGCAGAGGAACACAGTCCCAATATCATAGTAGAGGCCTTGAGAAGTGGGGACTTGGGATGTACTGTACTGGAACACAGGTCCAGGATGAAAAGACATGGAGCACAGGCTGGCAGTGAGGACCTCATGGCTATAACATCTCATCAGTGGTGAGTTAAAATGCAGAACTATAGTCAGACAAAGCCTATTTATAAGTATCAAGAAAAAATGAACCAGTAGCTAACATATGTTAAAGACACCATATACATTCAGATGTACCACAGAAATTAAGATGTATCATAGAGGTGCAGATGAATGGAGAACAAGGAAGGTATAAAAGCACATTAACAAATGTAAGTGACCCCAAGTGCACCCTAGTGTGAAAAAGAAACCATCAACACCCCATTGTTCCAGGTAAAGGGTTCCAGATCCTGACTTGACATAGCAACAGCACTACTACCATACTGTAGCCACTGACCTTATAACCCAGAGCAGCAGTGGAAAGGTGAGCATAACTCCAGGGAAAGGAGTAAAAGTTAAGTGGTTGTGTAACAATTGCATTATTAGGAGGATAATTTTTCTTTAGGGATATTACTGTAATACAGTTATTTCTGTATATAAAGATTTTTGTTTAATTATAGGTCTGGGCTAATAACAATTTGTGGCTTAAACCGTTAAGATTTCAATTCTACTAACAAGTTATTGATTTATGCAGAAGGTGTTTTGCCATAAACAGAATTTGCTTTGCATGGTGTTATGCTCAATCAACAATGCTCTGCATGTACAAATAACTAGAACAGACTGTTTAGATCAAACGATAAGTGTTATGGCCTATTACTGTGATACTGAAGCTTTCTAAATTGCTGCATGCTCAATTTATTGCTACCTGTAAATGTCTACAATAATAAACCATAAAAATGTGATGCTCTTACACACCTGTCTCAAACCTCTAAGATTTTTTTAGTAGATACTCTCAATTTTCTAAGAATAAACATGCATATGTATACAAATACATTCTGACTAGCTCACCTCTATTTGACTTCATTGTTACATATTTTGAAAGACTGCTTATGGCTACATCCTTCAGCCAATTTGCATAAGGGTCTTTGCATCTCAAAGCTTTTCAACTTTTTGAAGCAGAAGAAATTACCACATTTCTTAAAGGAAAACCCCAAACTCAAGTTCACCTTTTTTCTTTCTGCTTTCTGGGATCCTGTGACAAGGCCCTCTTACAGATTACTTTTTCAAGTTCTTTTTATTACAGAGATTCTTCTGCTCTTTTCTGACTCTTTGTGGGCCTTCCTCAAGAGTTATCCTTGGTTTGCTTTTCTGTTTACACTTCTCCCACCATGTATGCTCCCAAACTATTCAAAGTTTAAATCCAGCTTTTTGTTGCTCCATCTCATCCTAGTGTAATAAAAGACTTTCTAGTAAAGGATAGAAGTATGCTCTTACATGGCATCTGTGAAGGGAAAGAATATCACAAGGTACCTCTCCAATCTTCCCCCAGAACAGTTTTCTGTATCTAATAACAGCATGTAATGCCCAAGAAAAGGAAACTTTTTGCATTCAAAATGCAAAATCTTTTGCATTCATAAGAACATTGAAGGAAACTTTTAGCACAGAGTAACAAAGCTCTTATTCTACCTATCTACAAGACAAGAACCTTTGCTGCAGAAAAAGAGGCACCGTGATACTGGCAGCTCTGTCAGATTCGTATAACTTACCGTAAGCAGTTGTTTTTCTGTGTTGTGTAACTAGTGTTCTTGCATCTTGAACCAACATTACAGAAAAGGGTCCGCATGAAAGGATAAAGGCCTTGACTTGGTAAATCTCGAGCTTCCAAGTAACCTAAAACCAAGCAGCAGCAGGATTAAAGCCAGTGATGTTGGAGTTACAAACCTGTACCATCATATTGTGTTCCTTCTTCCTAGAAAGTGGCTTTGTCACCTGCAAGCAATGAACTCACATTAATGGCAGGTGTTCCATTTCAGAACAACTAATTCACCACAGAAAATGAATAACTTCTGTGTCAAACTGTGACAACAGGGCATAACATGTGAAAGCAGTTAGTAAAAAGCTGATTTTCATGGCAGTAACACCATTGCAACATCACATGCTTTCTAGGCTTTCTGCCTAAAACAACTTTTTAAGAAGTCTATATTCTAATCTAGGTCACAAAATAGTCATTCCTCTTTTCTCACAGGCTTTCATGAAATGAAGGAACTGGTATTTGGCAATGTCTGAATATACATCTATCAATACTGTCTAAACAGCAACTTTTCCACGTCTCTGGAATTTATCTGTATCTCTCCATAATTCTGAGAATTTAACCTTCAAGATACAAGGCAACTTTCTGCTTATTTTGAAACACATGGAATATCAATAGGTTTCCTATTTAACTTCATTTCTCTGTTTGAAACAGCTAAAATTGAAAAATACTTGAAAGGTCATTTCCCTTTTCAACTGGATAAATTTCTTTTGGCAATTATTACATAAAAATTAAGGGAATTAAATGAGAAAGAGATAAAGCTAGCATTTGGGCTAGCAGTCTTATTGAATATTCAGAATTGAAAGATGCAGAAATAGTGAATTTATTACATATACAGGATACTTTAACATCCTAATTTTATGTAAATAAATATTTCACTCCACATATTTATAATAGTTTTACCAAATTGGTTTATAATGTAGCCAAAGCTAGTTTATTCCTAGCTTACTGACATCCATGAATAACAGAATAATAAACTGATTAGACTATAATATCATAAGCCATTATTTTTGAATGAAACTAATGTTTGACAAGATAAAAGCAAAAATAACTTTATAGGGTGGAGGTAGTCATAATGAGTTTTGAAGTGTTGATAGAAATGGAAGAATTTATTATTAACATTCCAAATCTTGTGAAGTGGGTATGGGTAAGATTCATCTTGTCTATCTGTTAATATCTACTGCATAATTACCTACCTCTGAGCTGGTCATCTAAACTCCATTACACAACAAAAAGGAGTAAGTACAACTAAATTCCAAGTAATCCACCTTACTCTAAAGTAAATGTCTAAAACTGGTCTAAAAAAATCAGATATTAAACTTGGGGTTTTTTTCCTGCCTATACATGCCTTGCTCAGATCACAGCTGGACAAGACTGAATCCCACTGTAGGATTCTTTCATTTGACTCCACTACATTTAAGGCTCCTCTTCTAGGATATCTTTAATAGTTCCTAAATACTTCTACAAACAGAGGCAACCAAAATGGAACACAAGTGAAAGAAAACATACAGTTTTCCTTGTATTTCGGGGGCTCCTGGAAGCGGATTGCAGCCAGAATCAAGAAAAGCACACATGGCCAGAGTATTTCAGTGAGAGACAGGATCTGAAAAGGAAAATCAAAACAGCATCAGTGCTATAGAAAACAGGATTTGGGAACAAATAATTAAAATTCATATATCTTTTAATTAAAGAATATCCCCTCTACAACCATCTAAGGGAAAACAAGATCATTAAAAGCAAATTAGTAATTAAGACTTCTATTTGCAATCCCTATAACCTTGCCAAATACACTGCTTTTAGAGTACAGAAGTAGATTTCCCTTGTATTTAGAGTGTTTTCAGATACTTCCCTCAGGTCAACACAGTAACTCTGGGAATGTGATGACAGTGACATCCAGCTTTCCCATACCTGAGTGTCCTAAGAAGCCAGCAGCATTTTGCACCTTGCTGCAACTCCCTGTGCTGCCCTGAAGCCTGCTGTTCTGAACTCTGCCTCGCGGCATACATACCTGTCCTTCTCCAGCTCCCTGACTGCTGCAATTACACTCTTTCTTCCACCTGCAGTTGCCTCTTTCCAAAGGCTGCCTTCATCACCTCCAGCAGCAGGGTGTTGTGAGACCAAGCTAATGGGCCCGAAGCTGCCCACCACCATGCTCCTTGATTCCCTGCCTTCCCATTTCCAGGACCACAATGCAAAGACATTGCTGGACTCACAGATTTTGAGCATGTTTCCTCTGAGCAAGTTGCACATACGCAGAATGTGCTTGTGCCTCTGCAGAGAGGATGCAAGCCCCCAGATTGCATGGAGGGAAAGAAAAAGAATTGTCTCAGTTCTCAGCTGCAAAAAAGGAAAATTATTGCCAACTTTCAAAAGACTTCTAGATTCACCAATAGAAGTGCTAGGAAAGTGTGAATACCAAACTCAGTAACAGAAATGACAAAAAAAAAAGCCACACTAGAGTTCTCCCATTAGAGACTATTAACTTTTCTGAGGCATATTAAGGATTTTTATTTCTAAACAGCCAGAGCTGAATCAAACTGCACTGGGGAAGCAATTCCTAAACTTAGGTATATTAGAAAAATACCTGAGAAAAATAACATAATCCTTAAGAACAAAATCCAATGGCAAGTCTTCCCTTTGGAAAAGGCCTGCATGGCTGAACCTAAGGCAAGGAACTAAAGGCTTCCTGCCATTTCTCTAAACAGAATACACTCCGAAGCCAACAAAAAAAAAAAACAAAAACCCAGAAGCTTGGTGCTTTCAAATTTTTAGGGAGCAGCAAGGGCCAGCTGCTCCCTAAGGCTTGGGAAGCCATGCACGGTAACACCTCCCAGCAGGACAGGGACCTCAGCAGCTGCGGACCCATCCCACAGGACCCCACAAGGTGAGCAGGACAGGCTCAGCCATCATAGCCAGCTTCAGCCAGGAGTCTGGATCCTCAGCCAAGGTCACAGTGATGAGGCAGGACCACGGTCAAGCCAGAAAGACAGTGGCCAAGCACAAAAGATGAGCCAGAGAATTATGCTCTTCCAACTTCACCCAGACAGGAGCTGAGGGCCCAGAAGCCCTGTTTCAGCTGAGCCTCAGGCTTAGATGAAGCCTAAGGTGATGCTTAGCAGGGCCCTCAGAGCCCTGTAAGTAGCCTCTCCTCCTTGGCACGTTCATCCCCATACCCCTTATCTTGCTGTGGAGTCCTGTCATTGGCCATTGCTGCAGGATATCATTGGGCTATTTTGGGGTGAAGCCAGGTATAGCAGATAAAGAGGTGTGCACTTCAGAAGATATTTGGAGGAGGTGTCACCAGGTTGCCCACGAGGGGCTGGAAAGCGTCAAGGAGACACACACCACCTCCACCCACTAGGCCAGTGCTGGGAGAATGGAGATGAAGGTCTCACAAGAAGGTTCAGGGCTGTGGAAGACCAGAACTCAGGGGGGTTTATAGATGGAAGGCCCTGGGCAACCACAGGTTGAGCTCCCCAGTGCTCACAGCAACCTAAGCTGGCAGTCAGGGCACAGCACCAGCCAGGAGCTCCCTAACAGGCAGGGAGCCAGAAGGGATGCCAGGCCAGCAGGGTCCTTGCCAGGCAGAGCCTGTCCTTCAGTGCCCCAGCAAGGCAAGCAGGGTGGGCCATGGCAGCCAGGTTCAACTGAGAGTCTGGATCTCCAGTTGAGTCTGCAGTGATGAGACAGACCTAAAGTCACGGAATCACAAAATTGCCTAATTAGAAAAGACCTTTAAGATCTTGACTCCAATCATTAAACTAACACTGCCAAGTCCTCAACTAACTCAACATATCCCTAACCACTACATCTAAGCAACCCACTCCAATGCCTGATAACGCTTTCAGTAAAGAAACTATACCTAATATCCAATCTAAACTTCCCTCAGCGCAACTTGGGCCCATTTCCTCTTGTCCTATCACTCGTTACTTGGGAGAAGAGACCCCAACCCCACCACACTACAACCTCCTTTAAGGGAGTTGTAGAGAGTGATGAGGTCTCCCCTGAGCCTCCTTTTCTCCAGACTACACAACTGCAGTTCCCTTAGCAGCTCCTCATAAGTCTCGTGCTCTAGACCCTTCACCAGCTTTATTGCCTTTTTTTGCACATGTTCTAGTATCTCAATGTCTTTCTTGGGGTGAGTGGCCCAAAATTGAACACAGTACTGGAGATGCAGCCTCACCAGCACCAAGTACAGGGTTAAAGATCAAGAGAGGAAACTAACCTGCAGCCATGGTCACATTCTGTGAGAACAGCCAGGGTCAGACTCGGTCCTGTAGTCAATAGCAGAGCCTATGAGAAGGTGCAGCTGAACCAGAAACTACCACTCTTACTAAAGGCTCCAGACTGGGTTTAAATAGGAGCAGGGCGGGGTGTGTGGGTGGAGGACCCAGGTGGGCCATTCAGAGCCATTAAGACCTTTCAGTGCCCTTAGGACCCTGACACCTGTGAGCAAGCTGTGTGTGTATTTAGATATTCCCCTGATAATGCCCTTCTAAATAGGACAGAGCTACTTATCATCCACCCTTCTTTGCTCATACCCATCTTTCTGTAAGCTGGAGAAGCCACTTGGGATTCTGCATCATGGGGACCATCTCTGGGGAACTTGTGGACTAATCACAGTCTTCCAAAATTAATTTGCTTAGTCAGAATATCAAAAAATCTGGCATGCAGGGAAGGGTTATTATTCCAAATCTGGGACAAAGGAGCCAAAGATAGTTAAAATACAACAATACAACAGCAGCATTTTTTTAAGCGGGCAAGATCTCTATTTTTGATTTTTTTTTTCTTTTTGCACAAACCTAGGGATCAAAATGAACATTATACAATGCCATCAGTACTGGCACTGGAGGAGAAAGGCACCTAATGGAATGATAAGAGCTGTAAACAATTTTTACACTCATTCTGGGCTGCTTACTCCTTGGTTGTTGCCATTCACCTGAGAAACCTCATTGCACCTAAAGAATGGGGTAAATAGCAATGATTTTGGTGAATCTATAAAATTCAAGTTTTAATAAATATTTTAAATTCATGACTGGAGAATACTAGTGAGGCAAGCAAGCATAGGCCTGTTAGAATAATTTCTGTTGTTTAGAAAGTTTAGGAAAACAAAGAATTTTCCCATTTTCTGTTTATTTCCAGAATTTCAGTATGTAGTAATGTGTTATCAGAAGTAGACTTTGCAGTCTAACATGCCTTTCTCTGTTAGAGTACCGTGAGTCTGAATGTTGATAATAGTAATTGCAGAGAACCTCACAATATTAACAAGTAATCCCATTGTCCACATTGCCATAGTCTGCTCCAGCTGCCCTTAGTACTACCTCAACCACTGCCTGGGTAGGGGATACTTGGGCGTAAGGGAGTCTGAAGTAGTTGTGGGGTTTTTTCCAAACCCTCAAAAAAAGCCTCTTAGCAGTCTTGCGCTTTGGTAAGCTACTGGTGTTTTTTAGACAAATAAGGCAATCTCCACTCAGCCAGCTTCTAGCAGAGCATATGATAATAGAGGAATTTGGGATGGGTAGGTACAAGAGCTGAGAAGGCAGCTGCAAAGGCAACAACAACAACAGTGGTTGAAGTGGAAACAGGCTGGAGGACTCAATGAACCATCAGCATACTGCAGACATTAAGCAAGCAAAATTGATCCTATTGAGCAAGTTCTTCCTGATAAAGGTGGGAAGTAATACTGCTGTATAAGGCATATTCATATTCAAATAGGAAAGGCATCAACAGAAGAAGGTCCTGTGAAAGGGCATTGGAAGATGGCAGCCCTTGTGCAGACTTTTGTCCTGATAGCCCTATTAGCAACTACACATACCAAGCACTTCACAACCTGATTATAATCCCATTTTTCCTCTAAACTTGGGTATCAGAACTAAAGAATTTGGGAATCACGTTTCATCTTTTACCTGGCTGCAAATTGGGACAGTAATAACTACTACCTAGAGAACAGTTTAAAAATGCAGTGGTAGAAAACTTAAGTAATACAGATGCCTGGTAGTATGTATCAGAATCCCTAGTTCAGAAGCAAAAGCTTCTGAAAAACAGAAATGAGAAGATATCTTCTACACAACTGCAATTTCAAACTCCAACTCATGTCCAAACATATATATTATCCTGTGCTGCCTTTGAGCTATGTTAGTAAGAGGCATTAATGCTTGTCTGAATTTCAGTCAAAACACCTACTCTTTACAGAACACTTAAGTCTTTCACAGGCCCTTCTCTTTTCAATGTGTAATATCTACTAATGTCAAATGACATTCCTGACACATTGTTAGTTCAACAGAGGACACCTGTCTTCTAGCCCTAACTGCTGATAAATAACCATGAGAAGGCTGTTGCCTTCTACAGATACATCTACACAACACAACACAAATCTGAAGCATATCAGATATTTCAGGAAATACTTCTCTCTTCAGATTCACAAGGGTTTGACTTGCCTTTTCATAGGTGGACAATCCACCTGGATTACTCCTTGTGTAACTGCAAATGGAGCACCTTCATGGCTCTGTGCTCACACAATGAGCACATAAGGAGGTTTTGCACCCAGGTAGCTCCTGGCTCTGAACAGGCAGAATGAAGTTTGCGTTGGGTCATTCATTGTGATTCCTGGTTTGGGAAAGTCTGCCTCTCAGTGAGCTCTCTATTCAGGAAAGCTATCAACACAGCAAACTTAAAAGTTACATGAATGAAGATTTTGTCCTTCAAAAATACATGAGGGAAAATTAGACAGAGCAAGAAGTGAAACAGATCAGCATGGAGGAGAATAGGAGGTACTGAGAAGCCACCTGAAGCACATCGATTGACGTACAAGGAACAGGGATCAGGCAGAAGTGTTTGGGGATGGAGAATAATATAACCAACAGCATCCCTCAACCCCAAATGTCTTTCATATTTAAAAAAAATCACTTGAAATCATTTGGAGAAGAAATTTTCTCTCTAAATCACAGTTTTGTTTAAGTGAAATATTTCTGAAATGAAAAGCTGTATGCTTATAGGTAATCCTATCCAAAGCAGCCGACACACCTCATTGCAAATCTGCAGATCATCACAGACAAGGGAAATCAATGGGAAATTATTAACTGAAGTGACATTTTTTTCCCCTCAAAAATGTTATCTCACTTGAGAAAATTCACTTCCTTCTATATTAAATTAAAACAATCATGTCAATCACAGTGAAAGCAATGACATTTCATTTCGTATTTGAGTATTACTTTAATTTTGATTGCTGTTGAAGTAACTGCCACATTCTTCTGCATATTGGAATTTGAAAGGTTAAAGTAGGCTTTGTAGAGTGGATAAGAAAGGAAATTTAGAAGTATATACAATTTTAATAAATAATCCTTGCATTCCCCATATCTAGATTTTGAGCACAATTGTGCAAGCTTTCTTACATTACCAACGAGTACCTGTAATGTGAAGAAAATTTATTCTCATCCTCACCACCGCTACAAGCACTGGCAGTATCTAATGATAATTAGGAGATAAGCTGTGGCTCTTCAAAACATTAATAGATTTCCCATCTCACTTGCAAATTTGGGGAAGATTGCTGTATTCAGCCATTTCAGAATTAAAACACTGTTGTTCTCCACTTATGTTTTCAACAATTAGGAGAGCAAAGGCAAAACAAGAACCACTTGCAGCCAGCCTATCTTTAACAGAGTGCAGTGAAAAGGGAAAATCAAGAGATACACTCTTTCTAACAGATATTAAAAGAAGATTTAGAATATTCCTTTTTTAATTATTTCCAAAAACTCACCGGTTGCCTCACACGGCAGAGCCAATTCTTCCAAAACAGAGCCTTGAACTGGTGTACAGCATGCCCCATACTGTCTTTTCTCTCCTTCGTCCACTTGCAGAGTGGCTGCTTAAGGACCTTCTAACTCAGAGTCACCTCACCAAGCAGTCTGAACGTACTATTCAGCAGCTGATGAATTCCAGCACTAGAGAGCGGTGCAAGAGATTTGCCTGCTTGATGAGAAAAGATGAGATTATGTTTCTGCCTCTTGTTTTGCGCTCGTTGAGGAATCTCATCTTTCCATTTGCTTCTCAGTGCAATGAACAATGAGGGGATGGCTTTGTATAAATGCCTTCAGGGTGCTTTACAGTATATATTCTGCTCTTGTTTCTGCTTTTCTGGAATAAAAATAAATGCAAACAACACACACAGAAAAAGAAAATGTAACACAAGTATGTCGTATGTCTCTTACTGGAGTTTGGTGACTTTCTGTGTCACTGCAGTGCTAATGTCATTTTGCATGAAAAAAAGAAGAGTAGGAAAATAAGTACACTGCCTAACCATGTAGCCCTATAAATGTCTGTATACTTCCAGAACGCACTTATAAGTGCACACCTAGCACTGAGGCGGCCCCATTGCATCACCATATGACTGCTTTATTTTATCTTACAAAAGGAGCATGTTAGACATTCCATCCTCCTTTTTCAGTACGCATTACCTATGTAATACCTGGAATATTCTGATGAGTCAGAAAACGGTATTAATTAATTGCCACATGCCACCCAGGATGAAAATCAGTCTTTCAGCATTTCCTACAGTAAAGAGGAGGGAGGGCAAATCCTGGAGCTGTGCAGGAATGGAGCCTGCACATACAGGTGGCAGCAGGACCCCCTGGTTCTGCAGCAGATGTCTGGCAGTACAGAGCTGACCTGTTTTACTGGGAGGTGAGGATGACTGCCCTACTGATTGGGAATGCCACCTGCAGCAGACAAGTAAAATTTCTGTATGTTTTGTTCCACCCAAATTAATTGTCTGACATAGAATCTGATCCCTAAAAAGCTCTCTCAGGGGTCAGTGGAGACACATAACCCAGCCGTTATAGAAGGTGATTCAAACCATCTAGAATCTGATCATGAATCACACATACACACACATTAGGACAGTGCAATGCCTGAACAAATATTCTTTATTTCTCATTATTGCTGATTAAATTGCATCATTACACTTTCTGCAAAACAAATGAAAGAAACATTTTAACATTCAGAGCTACGTTTCCAAATTAAGAGTAAAATCCCCAAAAATCTAAAAATTTTTTGGATACAGAAGTCACCACTGAGGAATCATACTTCCACTGCATTGAGCTAAGGCAGCAATCTAAAAAATTAATAAATCTGATGCTTCTGCTATGAGCAACCACACATCTGTAGGTCCACTGGGCTCCGCCAGTTTCCATGGGATGAGGTTCATCTAGTGTCTTCTGTCCAGTGTCTGAGCTTCCCTTTCCCAAGCTTTTGATTTGGGTCACCTAGTAGCAGTTTTTGGCCCTCCAGAGCATGACTTGAAGTGCTGGGGCCTGAGTTGTGGGCCCCAAGTTGAAGCTGACCTGTGGATGAGTCACAACCTAGCAGAATGTTTTATTTTCCCTACTGGCTTCATGTTCCAGAGGCAGAACCTGGCCCACCTGTGTCTCTATGGCTCTGCCCTCACCCAGGTGCTCATGGTTGGGGTGGTGGGCAAGGCCAGGATTATATCAATAAGGAGCTGAGGAATTGGAGGGGCTTCCTGTTGGGGCTGGTTGCATCTTATTGATCTCTCTTGGTGGTGTCTTTCCATGTGAAGGGCCACCAAGGGAGCCATCTCTGTCCATTGTGTCCAGCAGGTGATGCCAGCACCACAGCAGAGGAGCTGGGCTCACAGGAACCTATGGCAGGACTGTCTGAGAGAAGACTTCTAAGGGGTTGTTGCTGAGTTCAGTGTTGGCCTGTGTCATCAAGCAACTGATGACAGTATAAAATAATGATGGCTGAACCGGCACAACAATGTTGTGAAGTTTAGTTATTTCACTTCAAGTTAAACTGGCCAACTCATGGGTTAAAATCTTTGTATTTGAAATGGTGCAAATTTCTGTTCTAATTTTTTATGTTTTCCGTGGGTTCAAGAAATAGAGAAAAAAACAGATTATATAGGTGTCATATAAATTTATACGTAGTGGTAAAAATTGCCTCCTAGCAAAGCAGAAAACACAGAAGCAGTCATGGCAGAATATGACTATAGAAATGTGAAAGAGCACATGGTGTATTAAAAAATGAAGTAACTCAGTGTTTACCTGAATTATGTTAAGCATGTTTGTACCTCTAAGGCAGGATTAATTAAACTGTCTGTGAAGGTCTGTCTATTAAGCACATCTTCTGTTCTTCCATTAACTGCAGTTTCCCACTCCACTCCTCCATCATGGTACTGGCAAAGCACATACTTCCAGTGGTCCTCAAGCACGTTACCATTTTTCTGCTTCCTCCGCTGTTGAAGAGCAGCCCCCCACACTGTACAGCAGAGACATGTCCCTCACATCTCACGTCTCACCTCTCCCTTCGTCCACCCAAGCTGAGGCTCTCCTCTTTGCATGCCCAATGTTGGCAGGGTGTGGCTGGGCAAATAACCCAAAAAAGAAGAACATACCTTACCAAGGAGCCCCACTGTACAGTTGGCTGGTACTTGCATAAGGGGTGTTTTTGCTTTTAGTCAAACGGTGCTAAAATTCCTGCTATTTTGGAGTACGTACAGTAATTTTGCCCACTGGGACCAATGGCAAAATTCTGAAATAGCTGAGATGAAAATTCTGTGCACAGTAGAGGCATGCATTTTTAAACAGATTTGTCAATAATTGGATATTGTGAATATATGTATGGGTTCACACAGCCATTTTGGAAAAGCTGAGGAGCAGAATCTATAGTCTGTAATTTGTAGGAAATTATAAACTAATCAGTCACCATAATAAATTTCAAACAGTTATTTATCAAAGCAGCTGGCACAGAAGACAGTTCCTGACTAGTATGTGAGATGAAACAGCTCATGGGAGCCATTTGCCAAATTATTTTGAACACATAACTCTGCAAAATCTCTGTTCATCCAAGTGTGTGATGTGCATAATTTATTATGCTCTATATAATTACATACTCATAAATGTTGCATTCTATTTTTTAATGCTAAAGAGCTTTTCATGGATACAGGAAATGACTAGTTTGTAGACAGTTAGTATTCAGTCCTAATGAACTACTGACTCTTCATTTTATTATATAAGACACCCAGTAGACAAAAACCTTTCACCAGTGAGTTTGATTAACTTCATTTGCCCTCATACATTACTGTTCCTTCCTGAAGAAATTCATTCTTCCCTAGTATGGTGTTCTCCAGTAGTAGACTTGTTTTTTCTGGAAAAAAATGTATGAAAGTAGGGTACCTCATAAACATTCAACCAAGAACAATCCTGCAGTGGCATTCTGGGAAATAACTTCTAAAAGTAATTTTAGAAGAAACAGGATGTATGAGCCTGTTTAAATTATTTGCAATGTAACAGAAATATGAGAAACATAAAATCAAATCACCACCACCCCAACCCTCCCCCTGCTAACATACCCTTGGCAAAAAGAGGCGATAACATTAAAACCAAGCACACAGGCAGGAAAAGGAAATAAGTTCTGAATATTTTTGGAAAGATGTGTCAGCTGTATCGCTGCCATGCTGGAAGCTCTTTTGAGAAACCTAGGTTTCATCAGTACCATGTCAAGCAGTATCCTGTGCAAGTACCAGCCATAAGTAACAACTTTGTTCAGCATTCCCATGTACAAAGAGCTTAAAAAGATTTAAACACAGTACAGTTGCTAGTAGGCTAAATAAACTATATGCTTTCAGTGCTCCTTAACAGGGTGGCTGTAGTAAACTGCAACCCCTGGAATATTGCAGGGCAAATTAGAAGGTCATATATGCATTACATGCTTCACTCATTCCTTCTGGAATGGAAAAAAAAATAGAATAAAGTCTCCCAGTGACAACAAGATAGTGACCTGCCCTTTTCCTCTTCTGCTTCGCTTTTGCAGGCTTTGTCTTAACTTAAAAGTTTACACTTAGAATATGCAAAATATCCAAAACCACTGAGACAGAAAAGGCAGAGAACCTTCTGCCAGCATCCATCTGTGGTTTTGAAACTTGACTGCTTTATAATATGATACCATCAACATACCAACAGTTTTAATATAGGCTAAATAGAGTAGGTTGGCAAGCACATTCAAAGAAACATAGTTTTCTATGTCAAATGGGCTAAAGCCCAGGAGGCAAAAATACTTCTTGGTAGACAGGAATGCAGTCAAATCATGAGATAATATGGCTAGGAATATGGTGAACTAGTATATTTTCCTACCAACACCCATAATTTCTTTCGCAAGGTTTAATGTGTGATCACAAGGCTTTTCTTTAAACACTATTAGGAGCACTACTTTTAAATATTTACACTGTACAGACCTGTTTTGCAAAGCGCCTGCAGGATGACATCAATTAGTAGCATCTTTCTCGGGAGACACTTCCTGTGTGCAAAACTATGGTATGATGAAAAATGTTATTTGTGGGCAAGGTCAAATAATAGGGTTGATTAAAATGGAGCTATACATTAAACAAGACAGATCTGATCTCACAAGGAGGCCAATGGTTTGTGTAAGCTTCTAAGCAGCTCTAGGAATTTTATTCTTGTACTATGACAGACTGAAAGTAAACTGAAAATTTTCTCACAGTTACAAGCTCAGTGCAGACAAGAAGCATCTGGAATCAGGTTTCTGCGTTGTGTAAAACCGGCTCTATCTTTTTCTGCTGCTGCATTTTGCTTGTAGCCTGAGCAAAAGCATTGCCCCTGTCAGCATTACTCTTTCTTCTGTTATTGTACCATAGAGTTTCAGATTTAATGTTGCTCTGTTCGGTGACCTCCTTTCTCTTCAGGCAGAAGACTCTTTTAATTGCAATATAACTCATACTCTGGAGTATAATATTAAATGGTAATTATTCTAGGAAAAGAAAGACTGTGTTTAAGTTACTCCAGCGTAAAAACTCAGAAACTTTCTGGGAAAGCAAACCTCAACATCTTGTAGGAAACCCTAATAGTGCCATCAAATCACACTACTGGGCTTTCCCGTATTTGGTTGTTGCACTCAGATCCAGTCCCCAAAGCTCAGCTTACTGCTCCAGGACTGAGTGCTGCATTCAGAACGTAACTGACTGCTGATGGGCACATCTAAAAACATTCACACTTTAGTTTCTTGCACCTTGCAAATGGAAATTAAACATATCTCCAATTCAACTGTGTAAGTGTTTTATTTAGAAATATATTGAGATACAGACTTGAAAAGAAATTCCAATTCTGCTACATAATGCACTGAAAACCCTTTGCAATGACTTGGTAAAAATGATTTTAAAAGGTATTGCATACTACATGTGTACATTTTCAAGAAATACTGAAAAGACCAAATTATTTTCCTTGGTTTTTAAATGACAGCTAAAAACATTTATACTCTAAGCACTTC
Source organism: Coracias cyanogaster (assembly GCA_033124195.1). Lineage (NCBI taxonomy): Eukaryota > Metazoa > Chordata > Aves > Coraciiformes > Coraciidae > Coracias > Coracias cyanogaster. Next base: position 17,784 of record JAVSBS010005491.1, read on the forward strand.
TGGCAATAGGTCATTCCAAAACGTTCCATTTCAGGATTTCTTGTATCTTCCACTAAAGAAAATTCTTCAGTATATCAAGATGCCAAAAATAAAAATCCATTCCTTCAATCACTAATCAAGTTACCGCACATTCCCAGTCTCTTGCAAATGTGAAACAAATGCATTCTGGGCTATCTTCACTATGGTCTCAACCATTTCGTTAACACAAAGTTAGGAACAGACCACAAGAACACTATGAATTAAAGAACAAGCCACTGGTAGAAATCAGAGTTTCCTTCCTTCACACTTCCACTGTATTCATATCTTCTACCTTCCTTCTTTGCTTTTATCCTTTCTGATCTCTGGAGTAAATTGTTTCTGCAACATATCACTAGGTACAGGGTGGCACAGGGAACAAAAGCAGGCTTTGATTTTAAACAGAGATTTCCAGGGTTTGCAGGATTTGTACATCTACCAGGAGACACTGCACTATGCAATATCAAACATTACGTCATATCACATATGCTTTTAAAATATTACCACTCTAAATCTTTATTCCTCTTCTACAGAAAGAATGAGAATGGCTAATATTAAAGAATTGATTTGAATATAAAAGCCTGGTAAATATTTTATAATTCTTTATGGATGTCTTTGTAAAACCTACAGGAAGGTAACTGCACTGCCGGATGCACACAGCTGACCCATTTCTTTATCTCTCTGTCCAGTTCCAGTCATAAGGGAAAATGCAATTGTTCTTATCGGGGTGACATTCTGGCAAGCTTCCTCTGAAGCTCAGAGAAGTATTTTACTGCATGCAAGATGTGTCTGTAGAGCACCCTCTTGCCTTAGGAATACGTATTACAGGATGCTGATCAGTAGAACTAGGAGGATGCTTGGTTTCCTTTGAATTCTAATTTTAGCACGTCATACATCCCTTTACTCCACCCACTAGGAAGCACAGAAGAAAATAACTTACCAGAAGTACGATGTCCTAAGGAACAGCAGGAAGGAGAGAGGACATATCGGCAAAGAGTGAATGGCTGAAGTCTTCCAGAGGGTCCTGCTAGGGTTTTGTGTATTGATTTATTAGAATAGTCGTATCACTCCAGGAATACTTGACCCTTAGCTCTAACTAGTCCAGGCCACACTGCTCATTACATTTCAGCACATAGCACATCAGAGCTTTCATATTAGCTATCAGAACAGAAGTGCCTACTGCACTGCAAAAACTTTGTAGTTTCAATTAAGGAACTTCTTCTTTGTAACCAGATTTCAAATTCTTGCTGTCCTTCCTTTGAAAATCCAAATCATACCACATCAGATTTATACCTCCAGGATAGCTGCAACAATGTGCTTCTCCAAAGCTTCACAGTCGCACTACGTTTCTTTGTTTTCTCAAGTATTTTTTCTTGCTGAAGTATTTTTTTCTTTTGTTCATTCACAACAAGTATTTACTTTACAACAGCAAACTATCTCCTCCAAACCCATACAAGTTAACTCAGTATAAGCTTTTCTTCACCCAAGAGTGCAGCACATTGCTTCTTTAGCAATCTTTTTATCTCCTTGCTACTGTTCTGGGAACAGGAGGCTGCAGGAGCCAAGATGTTCCCCGGGGAACCCACAGGGCTGCGTGCAATGCCCAGGCAACCACTAGGCACAATTAAGCAGAGATTTTATTACTATTGTTTCTTAAATAAGAAAGGAACAATTCACACAAAATGTGGAGCCATGGCTCTCTCAAGTTAGAGGGAAAAAAGACTTTCTTTGAAAACACATTCCATCTATATATCCCAGGCATAAAATGGTAATATGTGTTTTAAAAATTAAAGGGAGACTAAATTAGTAAATTAAACCATTGGGTTTTTTAACAAAAATGTTTTTATCTTTTCTGCTATGCACCCCCACTATATTTCCCAGTTGAAAATTCATCAAAATTAAGGGGATTAATCCTCAGTAGCAGTTTCCTGTTCACAAGAGTCATCCCTTCGTTTTTTAATGCTGTTGTCACATTGCTTCCAGTTTCTGCCACTCTTTGGTGAATGTGCCTACTACTACACCACTCCCTCTTGGATCTAACTCCTATGCTTGTTAACAGTGTTGCCGACTATCATCCTTAAAAAGAAAATCTCATTTAGCTAGATCAGTAACAGCTGTTTTAAGAGTTTATTTGGACACTTCTACCTGTGACTTCTCTTTTTCCACTGCAGTAGAAAGTGATAAATGCATTTTCCTCTAGTGGGCCACAAATCATGCTCTAACCCCAGCACCAAGGGTATGATTTAAAAAAAGAAACAAACGATAAGCCAATGGTAGTGAAAAACTGCAGAAATTTTGCTGGCATGTATAGTCCACAGCTCCAGTTCTTTAGAAGAACTGGGAACCATGCAACAGTAAGTGGTATGTCCTGAAGACAGAAAGATGAAAACTCATTTTAAGAGAAACAAAGTAAAAGGAACTAAAATGAACAACCATAATGCTGTCCTCTGAGCATGCCGTGTGTCTTCTGAATGCCTTTGGTTCTTTCCAGTGAGCAGAAGCCTTGATTCAGCAAAGGATTTCAAGTTTTTCAACACAAAATTACTTAATGTATAAACGTTCTCGGGGTATTGATTCAATCATATAGTTAAAAGGGGGTAGGAATTACTTTGTTGGATCAATATTTAGGAAGTATAGGTACTCAATAACTCAGTGTCAAGTCCTTAATGCTTAGAAAAATCAGTCCCACACTTTGCAATTTCATGAAGTTTTAATATATTAAAATAGTATTGTTTGTCAAAGTTTGCAAAAACCAAACTGCATTCACTTTAAGTTTTCTTTACAAGTGAAGCAGTAAAAACAATTTCTATAATATTCTATAACAAAAAGAAAAGGATTAGTATTCTTAAGTTAAATTTGGTGGTTTGCAAGCACTTGGGAACAAAGTTTTATTTTCTTTCTAGTTTTTCTTTCACAACAGAGATAAATAAAGCTTTTTTACATACTATAGCAGGGTTGTCCTTCACAACAGATCCACTTTCCAATTCACAGAAAATAAAGTCTTATATTCAGCAACGCACAACTAAGCAAAACAGAACTCAACTCCATTCAGCACATTCAGTTCCCAAAGCACAGTGACATAAATGGTTAACTTCCACAGACACATGGAATGCTGTAAGGTATTCTGGGGTAAAAGATCTTTAATGCACAAAAGACCATGACCTCAACTGTGCAAAAGCCTTCTGCTTCTATAAACCAAAGACGGATATTTCATACTTTCCCAAGACTTTTCTTTATGAAATATCCCACTAACTTCTGTGGTCTCTGCTGATATTCCACAAGTACATCATGTGGGCTACTAATCTGATCTCCTTCGAGCCGATTCAGAAGAGTGACACACACCACGGCAGCTAGAAATGAAAAGACAGCATTAGTTAGGAATAATTAGCGCATTCTGGCACTTCTACAGTCCAAAAGCACAAACATTTGAATGAACAACTGGAAATAGGAGATAAAATGAACGCTCAAAACCAATGCGCTGTACCATAAGATGCTAGGGGACTAGCATGCTGTGAATGATATAAAAAAGTTAAGACAAGTGATCGCTGCATTAATAAGAACTGTCAGGCATCTGCAGACACTTACTGTTATATCATGATTCTTATGTTTTTCTGGACAGGAATTACATTTCACAAGTACCCAGGACTTGACTGGTGGGAAATGATCAGAGATGCCATTCTAGCAGAGAGCCATCTGCTATCTACTCTATCCCCAGGTCAAATCTCTGTGCTGAAATCCCATCCCTTGGGAACGAGCAGATGAGCTAATTCAACATTCATGGATGGGGACTATAGCAAATACATTAGGATCTCATGGATCATTTCAGGCGTGTCTGCTGCCTTTTGGTAACCAGAGCCCCAAAGGTACCTTTCACTTTTACCCCAAAGCCTCCTTTCACTCAAGCTGAGCTCTATTATCGCTCTTCTGTACCTGTGATAATTTGCAGAGCACAAGAAGTAATACACATTAGACACCTACAAGGCAGAGACAGCAAAAGGGACCAGGCTCAGTGACAGCACAGGTTGGGTTTTTAATTACTCTCGAGTCAGTAGGACCTGAGGGTGTTTGACAGAACTGTTGGTCTTTTTGCTTATTTTTCTTCATTTCATCCTCCTTGAGTTTAAGGAACCTTGAGAAACATCAGTGTTTTAAATGGGCAAATTCCTTGCCAAGGTAAGTGAGAGATTATAGTTACCATGGTAAATTGAAAGGCACTATATTGCCTTATTTGTAATCACTTATTTCATTTTTCTAATCTTTACTGAAAATCAGTTAGCTTGTGTAGAAAAATGAAAAACTCATTTTATGATTAGGAATGGTTTATTCATGATGCTCCTAAAAATCTTTAGCTGTAGAAGAATTAAAGCCATAAGTCTACACAAAATACATCTATTTTCAATTTGATATGCAAGTATAGAAAATTATTATAGTGTTATGTATATAAGAATCACCTGATTGATTAACCAGTTGCTTTCTGTAAACTTTAAAAACTGAAGAAGACAAATTAAGGCAATAGAGTAAGTAGGTACTTTAATGATTTGTGCGCTTGCCACGGTGTCCTGGTTTGGCAAGGACAGGGTTAATTTGGTGCAGCCAGGCTATTCTATACCATGCTGACATCATGCCCTGGGGCCAGTTCCTGTTGTGGGAGGGGTGAGACTCACGGTCTGTGACTAAATTTGTATAAATTTTGAATATGTATGACAAATCAAACAATCATAGCAACAGAACTATAGCCTTCTGTGTATTAAAAAAAAGCTCTAGTATGTTATCACCTCATGCGCTACTTTTACCAGAAACCCCATGCAACACAACTTTCTACAGCTTGAATAAAGTGACTTTAAGTTAGCTTACCTTTGACACTGCTGAGATTACACATTGCAGCAAATACAGAAGATTCCATCTCTATGTTTCTGATACCAGAATCATAAGCTTCCTTCAAATATTGCAGTTTCTCTTCTTCGCTATATAAGCAGATTGCACCATCCAGCCTGCCCTGCCCTATAAAGTCATTTTGCAGAAATTTTCAGTGATGAAGTCACACAACAAATTCAGTTTCTAAAACACAGTTTCTGCAGTTTCCCCTACAGAGTGTCCAGCTTTTACTACTACTCTTTATGTACATGCACCAAGATAAGTGAGCACAAAGTGATCCTTAGCTATTGCCAGAGCCTATACATATTACTTTTACTCTTTATAATGTGAATCATGGTAACTTAGGTCTTCTCCAGCTTAAATTCTCAAATTTGTAAACGGGGAAATGTAAGTACTAGTTTCCCACAAATGGGGCATGTGTTGAAATTCAGCAACAGACTTCAAGCTGTATGGAAGTGCTGTATTTTTTCTATATTTGATCATTGCCTAGAAAAACTGGCAGGCTTGAAAATGCCTTCCAGATGCTACCTGAAAATGATGAATACTTCACTACTTACAGACTCTTTAAGGTAAGAGATGAAAAGTCTCTTAAGCTAACTATGTAATACTATCACTATTTTTGAGAAAATTAGTTCATTCAAATTATTCAAGACTAACACCTACAGATAAATCAGCAGCAGGTAACGTAGTGAAGTTAAATTACACAGTGTTTTACTCAGTATCTTCTTGTTTTTAGGAGATGTACTCCTAAATTAATGCCCTTGAGCCTGTTCTCAAGTTTTTGCTGGGAGTTGAAAACATTCCTGATAGTTTGCATCTGTTATTGGTGTCTGAGGAGATACACAAACTGACAGTGTCTGCTTCTGATCGAGCCTGAGCACTATTTTGAAGAGCACGTGTTCCCCTCTGCTTTGCACCCTTTATCACCTACCCAGTAACAGCTACAGGAAGTAGCATCAGGTGCCACCTACGCTGTTCTTGGAAGATTTGAAAGATGTTTGCAAAACTTGGGAGGTCAGAAAAGCACCTGAATGCCTGTATGTTTATCCAAAGTAAGCCCTGGAGGTTTGCCTCTCATACACAGCAGCACTGACAATTCAGCAAAATAGCGTCTTCAGTTGTCTGATTACTGCTTTACTCAAAATGTGCATGGGAAACAAGTTCCAACACTTCTTTTAGAAAAGATTTACCTTAGAAACTTAACCAGGGGGGGAAAAAAAAACCCCAAACAACAAAAAAACCCCAAACAGCCACAAATAATTCTCACTCTCCAAATCCTCTAGGATGCCTCAGTAAATCATAGAAATTTTGTGACAAACATACCTAATGAGTACGTGAAATGTATATAGTAAATCATATGTATTTCAGAGGATCTATTAGATCTGGGTGAAAACAAACTTCCCCAAAATTAAAAATTCAATACAGCAAACTGCTAAGCACAGTGCCTGATTTTACATATATGAAAAATAGATTAATTATGGTTGACAACATAAAAGTAAGGAATGTGCTCTGTTCAGTGAACTGGAACTGTAATGTTAACATATTATTCAATATTAAATCTGTTGCTGCTTAGCAATATACTTCTGTTAGTCTGTCAGCAGCCTTACCTTCATAGAAATCCAAAGTGCACATAGTGTTTCCAATGACTGTATTGAATTGGTTGATTTCTTTGCTGCACTGCAACAGTTCCTTAGCTAGCTGTTCATCTAGGTTCGTGCTGCGAATCACAGTCTTTCCCAGAACAACCTGTTCAAACTGAGGTTTGAAGGTGGCATCCACGGACTGCCTAGTTATAACCACTGAGCCTGGCTCCAGACCTGCAGTAAAAAGAAACAGATGTAGCTTCACCTTGTAGTTAATGCTTTGTTCATACACATACAACATACATGTTGACCCAATCCTACTTCTTTTAAATGTAGCAACTTTGCCCCTGAATTCACCAAGGAGTTCTTTTGTGTGTGCCTAGCTGCTTCAGTTTATTATTACAAATAGTTTCCAAAAGAACAAAATATTTCCCTTTTCACTATATATTCTTTCCTATGTCACACTCTTCATACAGGACAGGAGTGTCATTCTCCTCACATTCTTAGATCTCTAAAGCACATTCTTTCTGTCTACAGGCAGATATGCCTTTTCTTTCAAAATTAAGGAAGCAAAATGGTTCATCTCCTGTGGAAAACTGTTTTGACCATCAAATGCTTGCAGAGAGATGCTTTACTCTCCTACAAAGATGCTTTGAAGAAAAAAACAAAAAAAAAGAAATCAAAAGGAGAAATACCTATTCCACCAGAGGTCCCAATGCGAATAATGGTTATGTTGGAACACTTGGCATGATGCAACAGTTTAATCAGCTCATGCAGCATGATTGAAATAGAAGGAATGCCCATACCATGCTGAAATGAAAGCAGAAAATTCATATTTGATGCTCATATGGACAATGCAAAATATATAGAAAAGAAGGAGCTGGACAATATCTCCTTCCTGATATTTTTTTTTAACAAACGCCACCTAACTCAGCCCCACAGAAACCCTAACCTATGGGCCTACTGAAAGGCTACTGCAGGTAAACAGAAAGACTCCCACTGGCTTTGGCAGACTATGGATGAAGTTCAATATTCCTAAAAATAATTAATCGTAAAACATTCACATTCTCAAAAGTATAAGCAGTGTCCTTTCCAAATAGTTGGCAAATGCACTTTGTCACAGAACTTCTCTTCAACACAAGAAAGATTCCATTGTTTTTATCAACCTCAAGTGCTGGTGAGTAGTTAAGCTAAATTTTTTTTCAAAACACACATTGCGGTTTAGTCAAAGTTCAGCAAATACAAGTACACCCCAACTTGCAGGATAATATGATAATTACAACTAAAAAAAAGGGTGCAGAATGACACTAGAATTATACAATTGAGTACTTCATTTGCAATTGCATCTACAAATGAAATGTATGAAATTTTAAAATGCCCGTACCAGTTGGCAGCATAAGCCCCACAGAATTCTGCTCTTAAGCTATGTTGGCACATTTGACAAGGACACTGCAGATACTTAGCTCTGTATATGACGTTGCCATTTTTTCCAATACCCCACATGCATGAAGTGACCTTTTTTCCCCATTATGCAGGATACAAAACAAGGATAACGCAACAGTTAAGCCTGCTCAAAAAATCTATACGGCCATTCCTGCAACATCTCAGTAGTGCACTGAGGAAAAAGGAGGCAAGAAAGAAATGAAGGTCTCAGAGATTTGCCCTCTAAAGGGCAAAAAGGAATGTTTAATTAGCTGACTGCTGTATCTTGAGCACAGCTGATACAAACTTAAAAACCTGACTCCATCTATTTAAGCATTTAGAAGAAATGTGCATTCATATTTTCTACTTTGAACAGCATAATTGAACAGCGTCCCATACCTGATTAAGTGAGGTACTTACACTGACTGACAAAACAGGGCCCACTTTGTACATGGCGTAACGGTCAGTTCCCGCACAGATGTTAGGATAGTCCCCACCAGGGCTCCCAAGCCCCAGTTCTTCAGCTATGTAGGCAATAAAAGCTTTCATCCGTGAAGGGCTTCCTCCAACACATACAAACTGAGGTAGACAGTATTCACCAAAACAAAAATCAACTGCATGATTCAGTATATCAAAGAATATGCAAAGATTATGCTATTCCCAGATGTGGTTCTTCTCATAATCACTCTCAGAGGCCATGATGAAAAACTATCGAAAATATCTCCAGCCTTCTCTATAGCACTCAAACACCTTAATGCTGTTTAAACTGGCTTGAAGGCAGTTCTACCTTAATAGAGACTGCAGCATTTGCCTTTTTACTGGATGAAAAGAGATGGTCAGGAACAACTATCCATAACTTTGCTTGATATTGAAAGTGACAAGAACACACAAAATCGTACCCCTTTCCACTCATTCCTCAATTGGTGGTATGCTGACACATTTGGTCTTATTTTGAAGAGAGCTGCACTTCACCTTCTGCAGAAAAGCTGAGGCTTGCTGAATGAATTGAAGCATCTTACCTTTACATCTCCAAATAATGCTGGAAAATCATGGGTGCCAGTCCCAAGAGCAAAATGGTAC
>JAVSBS010005492.1:0-16517 GCA_033124195.1 Coracias cyanogaster
GTGAGGTTGATGTAAATAAGGTCACAGTCAAAGGGGGTGCGAAAGCTCACCTCGCAGCAGAAGAAGACAGCTCCGGGCGAAGGATGGGGGGGGGGGGAGGGAGAGAAGGCCAGCAATGGCAAGGAAAGCAGCCACCTTCTCCTGCGAAGCCCTGAGCCAAAGAGAGACACCCCACACACACTTTTTACCAGCCCAAATCTTGAGATATCTCTGTCCCTCAAGATGAACTCCCACCTAAGGGATGCTGCCACAGATGCACTTCCCCGCCCAGGCTTTTGTTCTTCTCAAGTATCCAATCCTTAGTTTCCTAGTAACTAATGGGAAAAAATTCTATACCTAAAAAGGAACAAAAGGGAAGAAAACCTAACCCCCAACACATACCTTAAAGAAATAAGTAGTAAGGGGATTTAAAAAATAAAATAAGTATATTTATTATTATATTGGTCTCAGCTATGTAAATTTCCACTGAACTTAAAATCCAGTAGTGCATTTCCCACTGCTTGTACTTCATCAAGACTATTGCTCTCAGCCACAACAGGCTACTCCCTTGATTACTACCTAAAAGCTTTCATTCTTTTTCTGAATTACATTTTATATTTTTACTCACCAAACCCCACTTCTGTTGCTAAATTGTATTACTGGTTTATTCAAGTTTCATTTGAATCTGTTCTGCCTAAAGTTTAGTCTCTAACTAATAACTCTCTGAGGATCAGCTACACCATGATAGTTGAATGTGTATAAATAGTGAGTTGCAAAAACAAACCTATAGGATTAAAACATGCAGCAGTACTTGAAGCACTGAATGCAGGAAATTGTGAAAGATACTGCAGATTTTTTCTTGCCATGAGATCCTAAACCCCCAGGAAGCTTCCTGGTTTGCCCAGCTGTAAGGTGAGGGGAAAAACTTCCATGGGTTTTCCTGAAGTAAAATTACACTGTTTTACTTCTGACATGCTCTGTGGTAAACAGGACAGTAACAGTAATTTAAATAATTGTTTTACAGTAAGCATGCACGAGGAGTATCTCTTAAGATGAGTTCTCCCAACAGGACAGCAGCTTCAGACTGAACTGTTCTAGATGGGACCTAGAACTACTACTGCAAACTGTTTACAGTTCAGTTACAGTCATTAGGTCCCAGTGGAAATGCTTATTCCTAACTACATCACTCAAGCAGGAAAAAAAGGAAAAATATTTGGGGTTTTACTATTCAACTACTGAATTATTTCTCCATTTTCTATTTCCAGTAAGAATTAATGTGCAGTAAGAATCATTGATCTGTCTGAATAAACAATATGACACATATCAACCCACATGGGCCATCTGACACCGATTTTGTTTCCTTTTGTGAAGCAGACAAATTATATACTGTACAGTTTGAACAAACCCATCCATCTGATTTCATCAAAGATCTTAATTTGTGGTGGTAAGTTCCACCACACCACTTGATGGTCTGTTTTTCGTAAATGGAAACATTTCTGGCTCTTGGAAAGTGAAGGAGATGACATTTCTGTAAGAGGAATCGCTACACATACATTTGTGGTTCTCTCATTGGCATAAAGCTAGTAATTGCCAAACTCAGATGGTTCAGGATTGAATATATGTTAACCACAAACTTGTTTCTTGTCTGAAGGGATTGAAAAGGAGCATTCTGAAAACATTTTTCCATCCCTTTGTGATACATTTTACAGGTTAAGAAGGCTAACTTTATAGGTACCATTTATTCTCTTTCAGCAAGATTGTTTCTATAGGAAAAGTGACACTGTTCCCTGGTCTTGATATAAGTAAAAAGAATTCTTGCAGCCAGAGTTTGAAATTGCATAAGCATTGATTGAGCAATTGAGCCAACGTTCAGCCCCTAGGACTGGAGCATGCTGAGTTCTGGGAGGCATCACAGGAGAACAGATGTAGCCTCCATCTCAGGAGCATGGCTCTCCCTCGCAAGGTAAAGGATGCCTTGTAGCACAGGACTCTGGTCTCTGCTCAAGGAAGTGCCTCCTGGTCATGGTTTAGACCTGCTCACTCTCACCCCTGACCCCTACCCCACCCCCACCTCCCTACACTTCCCCCCATGGGATGAGAAGCAGAAGAGGGAGAAAAAGGCAAAACCCCATGGGCTAAGATAAGGATGATTTAATAAAACAATGCAAAGGAGAAGAAACAACAGTAATAACAATAATAGTAATGAAACAATATATAAAGCAAGTGATGTAGAACACACCAACTGCCCAGACCTGCACCTACAGCCCCTCTCCAGAGACCATGGGACCAATCTGGCCCAGATCCTCACTCCCTACACCCAATAATGGACATGACATCAGTATGGTATTGAATATTCCATTGGCTGAGTCGGTTGCGGCCCCATCCCAGCTTCTGCTGAAAATTAACCCCACCCTACCTGAACCCAGGACACTCCTTTAGATGTCCCCTAAAATGACCCGTGGGACATAGAGGCCACCCAGATTGAATAGACTCAACTGAGTAAAGGCTGCAGCAACATTTCCCTTTTGAGTACCTGATTTTGACAAGTATTTTCAAGGCCCTAGAAGCAGCAAAGCCAAGCCTCCACAAGCTAACCTTCTGAGGAGTCCTGAGGGAGAGACAGAGGAAAATTAATTGCCTAGAAGAAAACATGTGAGGGAGCTCTGATGGCTCCGTAACACAGAGAATGAAGAAACCTAATGCCAATTGCCAGCTGGTTACACCATCTTCAGCAGCTCACCCAGTCCTTCTGCCATACAACAGTCACACAGAATATGGGGGAAAAGTATGTGAAGCAGCAAGGTTGTTTCACATTTTTCTTAGATCGCATTTTTTACATGGCAGATAACTCTTTATGTACAAGACCTTACTGCCAAAAGTGTTAATATTCAACACAAGTATTTTGCAATTTATTATTATGAAATAAGGGATAACATTTTTTTTCTACAGATAGTTTATTTTGTTCCCTGAGTATTACTTTACACTATTGGCAGTCTAACTGCCTACTATTTATCAGAAAGCTAATTTGATCAATTCCATAGCAGGCAGATCCATGGCCCTCCTCCAGACAATATTGAAAATGCTGGTTTAGCCTCAAGGAGGTTATAAATCCACACTGTGATCAAGCTGAAGGTTCAAGGAACAGCTATACTGAAAAAATAACTAGTTATGTTCTCACTACAGCCTTGAGATAATTTCTAAGCTAGCTGGTCCCTCTAGAATCTGATTTATATACCAGAATAGCATGTAAAATTAAGCAATATTATAAAGCAATCCCACAGATTTTTTTAAATTTTCTAATGTATATAAGAGATAACCACATAGCTGACACAGCATAAAAAGTAATATTTGAGAGAAAATGAAATCTTCTGAGTCCTGGAGACATAAAAAAATTGAGCTTTCCCATGTGTAGACAACCCAGAAGAGTTTTCAATCTGTGAATTTCCTGCAGTTAAGAAGCCCTTGGTACTCTGAGAGGTCCATAGGAGAGGTGTTCCAGCCCTCTAATCATCCTTGTAGGGTCCAGAGGAGGGCTACAAGGATGATTAGAGGTCTGGAACATCTCTCCTACGAAGACAGGCTGAGAGAATTAGGCTTGTTCAGCCTGGAGAAGAGAAGACTCAGGGGAGACCTTATTGCGGCCTTCCAATATCTGAAGGGGGCCTACAAGAAGGCTGGGGAGGGACGGTTCACAAAGGTCTGTAGTGCTAGGACAAGGGGTAATGGCTTTAAACTGGAAGAGGGGAGATTTAGATTGGAAAACAGAAGGAAATTCTTTACTCTGAGGGTGGTGGGACACTGGAACAGGGTGCCCAGGGCGGTTGTGGATGCTCCATCCCTGGAGGTGTTCAAGGCCAGGCTGGATGGGGCCTTGAGCAACCTGGTCTAGTGGGAGGTGTCCCTGCCATGGCAAGGGGTTGGAGCTAGATGATCTTTGAGGTCTCTTCCAACCCGAACCGTTCTATGATTCCATGATCTTTAATTAATGAGAGATTCTTGTTCCCATGGATCCATCCCTTGCATCTCAGATGATGCACGAAACCTGCTTTGTCTGCCCTGCCCTGCTGTGCAGCAAACCAAGTCTCTGGCAAAAAATTATCCCCTGGGTGTCTAATAGTAAGTCGAGCCACAGAAATCACATCAGTCTAAGAATAAACAGTGCATCAAGAAAAACCATTAACTGCAGCAGGAGCAAATACATTCAGTCCTTGTTCTTTGCTCTCCCTTATCCGAGTCATTACACTCATGGAGAGGTTGAATGAAAATAGTTGCTGGGATTTCCCTCCTGGCCAGGCCTTTATCGAGTATCAGAAGAGTTTTGATGAAGCAGCAAGCACTGAAATACAAGAATGAATTTCTGTTCTTTTGTGAAGAAATTGATTTTTGCAGGAAACAACATGCTGCAACCAAGTGTCTGTTCTTGTTAGACTTCAAGTCCTTCCAGGAGGAGTCCTTCAGCAAATTGGCTCATTTAGACACAACAGCCAGGAGCATGGAGAGTAAAAAAAAAGAGTTTTGTTCAAGAAAAGCCTCTGTATTGTAAACAGGATAAAAGGGGATGGAGAGAGTCACTTATCACTGTCTAATGTGTCCCCAGGTCATTCCTGTGTAGCACCTACTGCAGCAAAAGGATTTCATCTTCACTGCTCTCTTAGAAAGCCCAAGCCAACTGTGGGGATTTTCTCTATTTTCTCTATCAAGCAATCTGCAGACACCGTGAGCATTCAAGCCCCCATTGGTGCATTCCTCGTTGCTCTCCTCTGGCTCACAGTTTAAAGCCTTGCAGCACCAAAGGCAAAGCTGGATCCTTGTAGGGTCTCCTTTGTTCTGCTGCACCAGCCTGTTTTCCCCTCACAGCTACGGGACTTTGTTCTCTTTCCGAAAAAACAGCCCCTGATGCTCTGTTTAAAACCAGACCCTAATAATGTGTCTCTAAGCATGAGCCCAACAAAAACTCTCTTCCCCCCTCCTCTCTCCCTCCCTCTCTTTTTTGGTCACACAAAGTATTCCCCAGCTCTTCACATGCTTTCTTGATACTAATATCTGTGGCTTTAAAAACAAAGGAGTGCCGAACCTGAGGGCATGCCGCAGAGGCCAAGACATTTAGATGAATGCTTGATGGAGACTCCTCACCTAGTCCAGCTGCAGGCCGTGGGGCTGCGTGTCCCAGCTCTGACAGGCTCCCTTACACAAGCCAGACCTCACAACACGTCTCTCAACATTTCCAGGCTGTCAAAGTGGAGAAAAAGAGAAGAGGAGACACGACAAGAATGTCGGAGACTCATCTATCAAATTTCTTGGACTGTTTGGTGATGTGCTGGACCCAGGTCTTCCTGGGCAGTAAGTTTTTAAAGACACATTCCACCTTCCTTCTCAACTTCCCAGATTAAGAAGTTCTCTGCACTACTATCACATAGAATCATAGAATCATTTAGGTTGGAAAAGACCTTTAAGATCATCAAGTCTAACCATAACGGTCAGTTTTGAGACTGATCTGTGGTCAGAAGAGTCAGAAATGCTTGGACCATCATTCTCTTCATAAATATACCAGGTAAGGAATACAGCAAGATCAGGCCAATGGAGAAAGTCAAGCAACACCCCCATCATTTCCCTGACTCCCTCCCTTCTGCAATGATGGCAGGGAAATATGATGGTGAGAAACACACAGCATCCGCCAGCCTCAGGGATCTCTGAGACACAAGCAGCTGGAGGGTCAGAGAACGTCCTGGTCAAGTGTATCTGCCTCATGCTTTTATTCTTCCTTGGGCAGCAGCCACAGGTGAAACACTGACCTTGATGGATTTTTGGTACCTGCACTACATCGGGTGGGTTTGGTACCTCCACGCCTCCATTGCAGTAGAGTGGGTTATATCATTGTAATAATGATTAAGCGTGACAGTGCTTCATGCAGGACTGAGTTCCTTCTGCCTTTTCCCTGCCAATCACGTCTCAGTTTGATCTTATCAATGAAATTCAGAAAAGAGAACAGAAGAACCTCCTCCAACAAAGACAAGGGGGCAGAAGGGGCAAGAAATTACTTTTCCTTCCCCAATCCATGAATAGATGAAATCACAGCAATCCTGCCAAGAAATGTAGCACCTTGCATCCATTTGCCCAGCATCGGGAACTCATTAGGAGCCTCAACTGCCGTCTACTGAGATGGCATCAATCCCAAATCCCATCGCAGTCTTTGCGTCCAGGCCTTAAAAGCTCTGGCTTTGAAAAGCTGAATTTATTTCCTGGGAAGCCTGGTTTGATACATAAATGTATTAGGACAGACCCTGGTTTGGCGCTGATGTGGCCCTGAACTGTATGAATAATTTAACATTTACATAGGACAATCTTAAAATGTGGGAGCAAAACCGTGTGCTATTATCCTGATTTTTCCAGGGGTCAGTTCCCTGACAGTCAGTCTCTCTGAAATGTGTCAAGTTAAGAATTCCATCAGAATTAGATGAAATCATCAACTGCTTTGGGAAATTTTAGACACAAAATCTTTTACGTGCTTCTCTTTCCCACTGAATAAACACCCACTTGCTGGGTCTAATTTTGGCAAACCAGTTCCTGATAACTCTGCCGCTGTGTTCATTAGTTTAATAATAATTCAGAACAGCTTTGCAAGTCAAATGTGGATGTCAACCTGCCTCACGCTCACATTTTGTCAATATGGGAGATCTCAAAATTAAAAAAAAAAAAAGTGAAAATCGTTTTCATTTACGTTTCATCAACTGGCTAATCCAGGCATAAACAGATGGACGTGCCAGGCTATGTCTCCCCACTTCTCACACGCTGGACTGGATGCTCCAGGGGCTGTGATATGTTTGTTGTTAAAACAGCCTGACACAAAGAGGCCCCAGGAGCTGCGTGCATCCACAGGATAGATGTCTTCTTCTGTCAATCCAGCTGCAGACCCCTGAGAGGGAAAATGGGATTGTCTTTATGCGTGAGGGGAGGGTGGGGAGGGTCCTCTGAAGAATGTCATGGAGGAATTTTCCTAAAACCTTCTGCAGTAACCTGAACAAAACCTTGCCAAGTCTTTTGCCGTTAATGGAGAAAGCGTAAGGACTGAATGCATAAAAGACATCAAAGATGCAATTCACTGTTCGGTCCAGCCTGGTAACTCCTGTGCCAGAGTCCGCAGCAGCCATCTTGACTGGGTGTTGCTCAGGTAGAGTGTAATTACAACTGGGTGCTGCTTTTCAGGCCACTTTCCAATGCCCAGGTAAGACTCAGAGGAGTCCCAGGAGTTTCTTGTGGTGCAGTGAACTATGGACTGCAGGGGCATTCAGAAATGGATAGCACAGGCTCCAGACAGTGAGCTTGCAGGGGGTTTTCTCTTCACCGAGTCTGCGCCCATCATCCAGCACACTGCTGTACAGAAAATCCAGCCATAACACTGACTTTTCTGGTGCTTTTGCAAACTTCTAGGGAATTTAAATTTGCTGTCTTCTCACAGGATCGTTTTGGTACCTTTGGTACTTACTAATGTAAGTAATCGTGTTTCTTTGGGGCTGGAAAACACCTGAAAAGGGGTGGAGAAGCAGATTGTATCTCATTTGCTTTTATATTCTCTAAGAGTGAGAGACACGTCACAGACTGTCCTGGTTTTGGTGGTGTTGCATCAGTTTGGTTCATCCTCCTCGACAGCAGGAGTGGCCCAGGCTGGAGCGGCAGATGTCCCCTTGGAAGTGAGGTCACTCCACTGGTGCCGTGGCATTTGCCTACTTGCCAGGATGTCTGCAGGGAGAGGGAAGGTGCCGGGCAGGAGCTGTTAGACTGCCTGTGGCATGGCTGTGTTGGAGATCTTATCTCCAGCGATTAGCTCGGCCCCACTGCACTGCTCTGTTCACTATCCTGAGCTATCTGTCAATTTGCTGCTTCTATTTCAAATTCAAAGAAGGGCCTGTTGTTCCTAAAGCTTATCTGCTTTTTTGGACCAGACTGGATGGTCTAATTGCAAAAAATTCTACCTCCAGCAGCCAACCTTGCACCTCCTAGATCACAATTCAGTCTCCTTCCAGGTTCAGTTGCATTTTCCTAATCTGGTCATCGACTGCGCTGGCAGCAGGGTTGAATTTGCCCTGATATAAGGCAGGTTGCTTTAACAGCAAATGAAATCTGCAAAATTACATCCACCAGTCTTCCCTGTTTTAATGAAATGGATTCACTTTATTGCTCCTTCAGGTTATCCAGCACTGTTCTGCTGACCCAAGCATCATGGTGCAGTAGCTGGGGCTTTGAGGGGTGGCACGGGACCTCCATGATTTGCTGCACTCTTTGAGGGATTTTGGATTGCCCATGTTGGGAGGAATCCATAATCACCTCAGTCCCTGGTGAACCGATGTCTCATGAGACCCTCCAGGGTGCTCACTTGCCTGGCCATGCTGCCCGTGGCTGGGAAGCTCTGCCAATATGCCCAGCAAGCCCAGCAAGCTAAACTGACCTCAAAGTGCAAGTGAAAGGTGTGGAAGCTTATAGAGGAAGTGGGAGGGCTGAATATGAAAGGTGGCTGGAGTGAAAGGTGACCAACACATCATGGAGAGATTAATTCTTTTAATTTTTTTTTCCTACTTTTTCTTCCTGTTTTTTGAAAAGTACCTGAAATTCAAGATTGTTTTCTGTTGGCCATCGCTGAATTGGCAGTAGCTTGCTATCCTTGTGGATCTGAATTTCCCAAGATATAGTTTTAACTGCTGCTGGATGATCTGATGTATTATAAAAATAGTATCATATTATAAAATTATATACTAGAATTCTAGAGTATTATAAAACTGTGTTGGTAACAGGCATTCACAGCTTAGCCCTACCTGTCCTGTCACAGATCTTTCTGCATCACTTCCTTGCAGCCTCTAAACCAGGTAAGTTCTTTGTTCACAGCAAGTGACGCAAAATCAGCCCATCTCCACTGATGGCAAAAGGCTTTGGTGCATTTCCACCTGCCAAGACTCTTCTCCTCAGTGTCCGTATCTGAAGCTGGTTGGGAGAACCACTCCAGTTTCCCCAAGCCCACTTCACCTTCCTGCTACCGCTGCTGTAAACCACCTTTTGAGCCTTTCAGATGCCACAAGCTTCACTTCCACGATTATGAGGTAAAACTAGAAATGCGACATGTATTTTTAGAGAGCTTTTATACTAGAAAGAAAAAAAAAAATCTTATAGTTTTTATTGCAGATACTGAGGTTAACTCCTCTGGCCTGTGTCAGGTCAGGTGGTCTTTCAAACCTGTGTGTTAAAATAACATCATTTTCGTTGTCAGGCTGAACACAGGGATGCTCACCAAGCCTCCACTTTTTCTCTGAATCACTGACCAACTGTCTGAAATGAGAGAGAGGAAAAGCAGAAAGAAAAGTGGCATCATTATGTAGAAACCAGCCACATCACCCTCAGCAAGGAGAGCTGTGCTTGCCAAGACCATATTAAGGACTGTGTGCTGGCCGCAAATGCAGGACATTCAACCTTCTACAGATTTGCAATGCAAATCTCTCCCTCCTCCTCACCAGGATTGTTTTATTTGCGTCGACAGCAGCACCAGGTCCATCCCTGTACTCGGGAGCTGTGGTGTGGGAGCTGTGCCTTCTGTGTGCTCCAGCCAACGCTGCTTTTGCCCTCGCTGCAGGGGTAAACACGCAAGGGCTGGAGAATTGGTCAGGCAGATGCAAGCTCTGTCTGTCTGTGCTCTGCCTCGAGCGAGGTGGCTCTGGGAGGTTCATCGTGGGGTGAGACACTGCCCAGTGTGGAGTGTAACTCTCCTTGGGGTCCCACAGTGCCTGTTGACAAGGTTCCCTGAGGCTCAGCAGACCACCATGGCAGTACAGCTGACTTGGCATCAGGAGGTCACATGTGCCTGCAGAACCACTAGCTATTTCTTCCCTTAAAATGGTCAGCAGTGACAGCAAACATTCCCCCTCCATCACCCTCTTAGGAAGTGGAGAAGCTTTTTTCGCCACACTGCCCCAGAGTGGGAGGTTGCTTGCTGGAGTTGAGGGCTGGAGCAAGAACTTGGTCAGCAGCATACTTACCTGAGTGACACGGTCACCTTCTCCTGCCCCTCAGCAAGGTTTCAGCCCTGTGGGTGCTGCCACAGATAAGAGTTGGAGGGAGATACAAACAAAGCAAGCACAGGGACAAGATAAATCCTTTGAGAGGAGAAGCCAGGACCATTAGCTTTGTGAGGAACTAGAGACCAGTGGTGGACTTGGAGGCTGAGGGATTCAGCATAGGTCTCCAGCTCTTCTTTAGCTGCTGACAGCTCCTGGACGTTCCCAGTGAAAGACAGGATGGACTTAGTTTGGGACCACTGGTTAAGGCCTGTCTGTCCTGGGTGGAAAGAACTTAGCAAGAGGAGGGAGGGAGATGGTGACTACACAAGTTGACAACAGCACAGGACCACATTTCTGCAGTGTGTGAGCCTGTCCCCAGCTGTGGTCTTGCTGCCAGCGTCCATGTATGGTCCTGTACAGCAACACTTCACCTTCTTTCATTATTATGCTACAGACATATGAAAGTGCCATCAGTTTCTTTCTTGGAGAATTCGAGGCAGAAGGAGACCCAAGTTGTCTAACAGTAGACTTGAGGAAAGACTAGAGCCTAACTCTCTTGTCCCTGCTGCTCTGACCACGGATCCCTACTGGTATCTCCTACTCTCCTTACTAAGGCTCTGAGTATACCTGCAGCCCCGAACTGGGATGTTTTGCCCAGTTTCAGACTGGGGAGAAGCAGCATCGCAGCTCCTCCCAGGGAGCTCAAGGAGCGGCAGTGCCTCAGGGCACTCAGTAAATGAATAAAAAAACAGAGTCAGAACTGATTAGGGAGCTCAGGTTTTGGCTCGGACTCTCCAGAGCCTTCCAGGCATTGCAGAGGCTCAGAACCTCATTACTTCTATAAAGTGAATTCAGTAATTAGCTCAGGTCAAAAGTTTACAGCTTGGAGACCGCTGCTGGGGAAAAGGTTCCTCCTGGATGTTAGAAACCAAACTGCAGAAAGCTGCAGCAGTTGGTATCGAGGCAAAGCACTTAATCAAGGATCATTTTGGTGGGACTGTCTTGCTGTATAGTCTTATTGGACAGCAAGTGTTGCAGTGATATTCCCTCAGAAGGAAATACGTCGCACTGGAGAAGCAGCCAGGACCTTGCCACAAAGACTTGTGAACCTAGGAGTTGCCTGACCCAGGGTGGGTCCTGGTCTAAGCCAAAATCCTGCCACAGCCAGGACAAGGCTTTTCCAGCAAGGCTGCAAGTAGCCATGGTGGGCTGTATCCTACCCCTGCCTCCAAACCATCTGGCTGAAGAGCAGCCGAGACCTACAGCAGTAATTCATTCCAGTGGGGTAGTGCTGTCATCGGTTTGAAAGCCTCCTGGTTTCAGAGATAGCCCAAAGCGGCAATTCTACACCCTCGATGCGTCCTACATACAAAAGCCTTTCGGTGACTGAAATTATTTTTGTTTCCCAATTTCACGTAATATCCACCAATAATGTTACGAGGCTGGAAAGCCCAGTATCATTTGCTATTTAATCATCTTGGTTGCGTTAGTAACCATTTACCTGACTCACAGACAATTATTTTCCCTACAATGATCAGACCCCTGGTTTCATCCCACTCTGACCTTCTGCTACATCCCATGAGTTGCAAAGTGCCGGTGCTCAGCAGCCAGAGCTGCTCCGCTGAGTTCTGACAAGGCACTGGAGGATTTTCCACCCTGGCCTTTTCCTGGGATTATGCACCCTCACATTCTGCCCATTTCAAGACCACAAGGCAGAGATTGTGCCACACCGCCCAGCTCCACGTTCGACCTCCTCTCTCCTTGCCTGACTATGCCAGGGAGAAAGTGGGACAGGGAGGAGGGAAGGGAGGAGCTGAAGAATTAAACAAGACAGACCAGAAAGCCTCAAATTTTTCCCCTAATACTCAGCCATTTAATGACTAGTTTGATGATAAGCATGAAATTAAATAGACAAAGAAAATTCTCTCATGTCTAAGAAGTCAGCAGATAATTAGGCTTTGATGGGGACATTCTGGGACTGATTTTTGTGAGTCTGATTTAAAGCTGTGGCTGCCTTGGTTGTCCCTGCAGTTGAACTCTGGTGGTCTCTCCTGGCCACACCTTGGATAGATGCTTGTGCTGGCTGGTGCCTCCTTTATTCAGGGAGGTGTTAGTCCTCTGGAAGAACCTTCCTCAACAGGGAGAAGCTTTCTGTTCCACTGTGTTTCCAGTTCCTCCTCTTCTAAATTCTTTATAGCTCATTTCACCCAGAGCAATGTTAACAGAAAACTGTATGAAGAACTTGGTGGACATATTTGTCTTCTCCCCTTGTGAGGGTAAAACCAGCAGCAGCAGTGTGAGGAACAGTCCCTCAGCAGCTTAGAAACTCAAATGCCTTGGTTTTATACCTATTTATGAATGTAAGTTCTTTATTATAAGTATAAAGATTTCGAAAAGCCAGAAAAGAGTTAATCAGCTCAAAGACTCAGACCCAAACCCACCAGCTTCAGGGGTCTGAGGACTATCTAGGTAAGAAAATCACAGCACACCAGATAGTGTGTGGATTCACAGCGTCCTAGACCCTCCCAAGGTAGCCATAATTTAAGCACTCCTAAATGCCAGGAAAAAAAATCCTTTTTCTCACATGTGAGGACTCCTGAATATATATTATGCTTTATTTTCCAGTAAATACCAACTCATTACGCTGGTGCTTTAGGCCAAAAATCACTAAAGCAAGATAGCTCCAGCCTTAAAGCCATGAAACCACAGGTGAGACAAGGCTGCCTGCGAAGTAAGGCACTTCAGCTGTTTGCGAGAAGCATCTCTGAAACCTTGAGGTAGGAAAAAGATGGTTAAAGTAGGAGAGAAATGTAAGGAAGGGAAAGACACAAGAAATCCCATTTGTGAAGCAAAAGGTGAACAGGGCTTTGAGATGGGATTTAAAAAAACAATGCAAAGAGCGAGGAGAGGTGAACCTGAGGCTCCTTTCTCATAGTCAACTTTGGACCTATAGAAAAGCAGGAGGATTCCCTGGCTCTGGCACGCAGCATCGATAGCCAAGTATCTGCTAAGAGCATGGAAGGCACAAGCTTTGATAGTCACTGTCCCTAAAATAGCACGTCTCCAGGTTTTGAAAGGAAGAAGTTCTCATCATTCCGTTTAAAATGTTCCCAAAATGACAAGTCTGATTTACCCCATTGAAAAATCAGACTGTCAGCGCTCCCTGGCACTCCACCATTTTCGCTTTCATTGCAATATATGATAGGAAAAAATTCCAAATCTTTGAAAATTTGCCCTGGGAAGGGAAAAAAACCCCACATTTTCCTCCTAAGCTCTGGTCTTGAATACATTTTACTGGTTTTTTTTTGAAGGAGAAGACCAGCAAACTTGACAGTGCCCATAAGGAATGTCCAGCTGCCAGCAAGCTGTTCACGGCTTTCAGGCTCCGGGAGGAATGATGGGAGGTGGGGAGGGAGAGTCCACTTTAGGAATGCTGCTGGGCGTTTAGGACGGCTGAGCTGTGTTTGACAGTGTAATAGACCCCCAGAGAAGCACCCGTAGCCTGCAGCTATTCCAGAACTCAGAGCTCAAACATACACACAGAAAGGTTAGCTTTTAATGGAGAGTAAATGTTTGGAGAGACCTTTGACCAGCTCTAATACTGCAGCTGACCGTTCAGAAAGTCCGTAATGAATGACCATGCATTAGGCTCG
Source organism: Coracias cyanogaster (assembly GCA_033124195.1). Lineage (NCBI taxonomy): Eukaryota > Metazoa > Chordata > Aves > Coraciiformes > Coraciidae > Coracias > Coracias cyanogaster. The sequence goes on from JAVSBS010005492.1 coordinate 13,673, forward strand.
GCTGCTCACTTTAGTGAACAATAACTGTCAGACCTTGCTGCTTAACCCCCAGTGAGCTCCCCTGCCTGTCAAGTGGTAAAGGAGCAGGTATCGAGGGGGTTAGGCCTGGCTTTGGGTTGCACTTGTTCTGTACAACCATCAAAGCAGTTCAGAGTGTGATGCTGAGTAGGAGAAGATGCAGAAATATCTTCGGATGCCTCCAAAAATGCCTTCTTCCCTGATTTTTCCAAGTAGCCAAATCTCTTCCAGCCCTGGTCATTGTCAGTAGCAAGGCTAAGAAAGCAATCAAGTGTCTAGGACTTGGATCCTGTCTTGGTCTTTCTTAGGAAGCCATGAAACGAGACATTTTGCTTTCCATGTTCTTGGCATATATCACTGGGCTCAGATTCCCCCCAAGAATCTCGCACTTGAGGACGCTCAGCACAAACACGTGTGAAATTCCTGAAAACATTCACAATATTCACTGCAGAAATTTGCACAAGTGTTTTTTTGTCAAACTGGAAACTCTTGTAGCCCCCAGGTGAAATATAACTCACAGTAGCCATGTTTTGGTGCCCTCTTCACTACTTTTTCCATGTCAGGCATTTAAATTTTTCCCTCTTTAAACACTTTCAAGAGACTTTCAGCTTCCCAAAAATCATTCTGATAGCCATTGACACAAAATGAGTCCTCATTCTTAGTGTCCCCAGAGCAATGGTGTCTCCATGAGTAATGTCTAGGGCTGCTCTGCTTTGAGGACTGATAGGATAGCAGTCTCCATGGCTTGCTGTCCAGTATCTTCTACTAGGAATTTCAGGAAAAAGTATTTTACAGAAAGCAAAGTGTGAGTGGCTCATTAGGGATAAGTGAGAAGGAAAGAATGCACCATAATCCATGATGATGTGTCGTGGAGGGAACTTGATTTGAATGAATAGGAAACAACAGAGAAAAGGCTCCAGAGACCTCAGTCCACTTCATCAAGTGACCCCTTGAAGCAATACCGTCTTTCTTCACTCTCTGTGGTCACAGGATCATTATGCAGTTTCATGATCTTACTGCCACTCTTGGGAAGCTTGGAGAGACTGCAAGTCTTCTGAAGTGCCACCAAACTGCATAACAAATCAGGAATATTTCAGCTTAGTAAATAGCTCAGAGCTCTTCAGAGTTCTCAGTGTTGAGAATATCACAAATGTGTCTTACAAATGGGGTGTCATGCCACAAGCAACTGTTGTTAAGACCACCTAGATCAATGGATCCACCATGCTTCTTTCAACATTGGTCATCCTGCCCACCCCAGTCCCTTGGACCACCTTAAATATCACCTCAGATGCTCTGCATGTCTGTGTGGTGTGCATGTTCATCTGAAGGGAAGATGGGAGGCCTTCAGTGTCAGACTGGAGGTTGATTGCCCCTTTCTTACCTCACTAGCGTTTACCTGCACGTGACAATAGGAGCAAATAGAGCATTTAGAAGAAGAGGTTGGATTAGGCTCAGGAAGGTCACCTGAAAGTACCATCAACTACACAAGCTGTTGAGAGTCTCTACTTTGAGGACCAGGAAGGAAAGCCTTCTTGATTGATATACAGAGAATCCCCAACAAATGTTTGCTATAACCTGACATTTTGCACAGAAACAATAAACCTACACTTTTGCTACATTTCTTATTGGCAGGTGGTATTTTCCCCTGCAGGCACCTGGATCAACTCTGCAGGTTTGGCCAACCAAGTCCTTGTGACTTTAAATGCCAGATACCAGAATAATCTCAATTCGCATGAGAATTGAAGCATTTACTGGCATTGAAGTGCTAGAACCAAAGATAATGATGAACAGAAGTTAACAGGGAAGGACAAAAGGGTTCCTGAAGGGTCACTCTGCAAGAGTTATTGTACAGAGCTTCATGTTGCCTGACTTTGCTTCATGAGCCCAAACCAGATCAGACTGCAGGAGGAGCATGAGTTGCTGGGAAGACAGTAGGTGATGGATCCTATGGAAGATACCCCATGTGTTATGCTTCAGACTGTGTCATAGTCAGAGGCCAAGCTGAGTTGTATTCGTACATCTCTGGAATGCTTTGCTTTTCCAGAAGTGCCTATGTTCACTTTTCCATGCACTCACCATCACAAGTATCTTCTTCCTTACTCTTGAGATGTTCACATCACAGACTGTGCATCCACTCTGAGACAGTGCATCCGTATCCTCAACAGTCCAGTCGCAGGTATCATAGATCTTAAGCAAGAGAATGAAAGTGGCCACCAGTATCTTCACAGCTGGGAAAATTAATCTCTCCTCCAGGTAGTCAACAGGTTCCTCATCATGACCTTCTCTGCACTGTCATCAGCTGCAGTGGTAGTAGGTCCTATTTGGATGTCCCTGAAATGATGTCACTTGGTCAGGTATGGAAAAGTCAGTATCTGGCCTGGAGCTCTGACATGTGCTTGCAAGATGAGTCATGGGATGGATCCCTGGTGTGACAGAGATGTCATCACAAAGCCAGTGACATGCCAGTGACACCTCTGCTGCTTTTCAGGCAACCCTAGGGGCTGGACGCCCTGGTTCTGCTCCAAGCTAACACCTAGTATGGTGAAAAGATGACCAGGAGAAGAATATCTCTTATCCCAGTAATCATATGGGCATGGCTGCTGTACACTGCAATGTTTCACAGCAGCTTTTTAAGTCCTGGCATGTTTACAGAGGTCAGACACTTGGTGGATGATTACTTGGAGACTGAGACCTGGCTGATGCCCCTCACACCAAGAGGGATGAATGAATACAGAGGGTGGAGAGGCAATGAGCTGTCATTGTAACTGTGCCAGGGGGTGTGTGCTTGGGGGGTGGATTCACGGTCATATGGAGTTGTCTCCACAGG